>JAVJIF010014240.1:0-155405 GCA_038442645.1 Agave tequilana
AGGCAATATCAGATATCCCCTAAACTAACATAAATTGATAAAACTGATAAAATCGAATAAAGCCGAATATGAGAAAAACCAATCGTACAAGCTTAGGTCACGACTCCATGAGACTAGTATGTCGAAGGAATAATCCAAATAAGGAAACCATCACTAACACCTTTATCCCATGTTACCGTAATCCGAGCGTATACAACCCGAGTTACAAAATAACACAACAAATTGTATATTGGCATATTATTATAATGGGGTCGTCTAAGTTGTAGGTTTTAGTATGTCTCCCATTCCACATACTTCCACTTATAACTTATACAGCAAGTTATTTGGAAACTGATGAAATTTGATGAACCATGTTTAGTGTGGGCCCCGTTCATGCCCGGGACAACGGTTCAGGAGTATCCGGTATTGTGCCGGAATGTACCGCTAGGTTAAGGGACTTATTGTACGCCCGAAAGGAATAGAGTATCACAGATTCCATAGAAATAAGCCTAGGGCGTGTGCATCCCGGCAGGAATAAACAGAAGAGCAGGGGTACCAGTACACCCCTATGGAATCCCTGGTGGCCTCCAGGTAATCCCTCAAGTATGTGACCACGCGTGACTCGATATGACCACCATAAATATGACTATTCAGGACCCTTCAGTTTCACAAATCAGGTGCAAGTTGTCTTATTATAATTTATTATATAATTATTAATTTAGGAAATAGCAGGGATAGGATGTGATCAGAAATTCTGCAGTACATGGTACATACATAACATGAGTACATGTCACTGTATATAATACATGATAACATATCACTGTATATAATACAGGATAACAAGATAGGATTTCCATAAATGTGATAATCAATGGTCAAGTGTTAACAAAAAAGATGGAAGGTGATAAATCATTTCATAACAAGGAGCAAGTGTCAAGTAGTAGCATGTCAGGTGTCAGGTGGTAACACATCAGTTATCAAGCGATATAGACAGGTGTCAGGTAATAGCATATAGATGTCAGGTGGTAGAATGTCAAGTGATAACATATCAAGTATATGCATAGCAACTGATATAGCAATAGCTAGTACAATCACGCGGGGCTGAGTAAGCTGGAGGTACGGACATCAAATAGTTTTTAACACTAGAGCGTTTGGCGAGGTTATCGGGATGACTCAACTTAAATTGCGAGTTGAAAATTCGGCAGCACCACACCTAGATGAATCTAGTGATAAAGTGATGAGCGCTGAGCATGCCTACCAGGCGTAGCTGAAAGACCTGATGGTCTAAGCGCACTTCTCTTTTTGAGGTAGTGGACGAGAGCCCAGAAGCTGAAGTACGCTCGGGGTCTAGGCGCACTCTCGGCAGCTACCACGAAACCCATAAGGGTACAGGCCTAGAACCATTAGGTAGCCATTCTGAAAGTGGGCAGAAATTCAGAGTAGGTATAAGAGTACCTATGATATTAGTACCACGCGAGCATGCTATATCGTGATAATATCTTTATCTACCGTGGAGTAATGAAGCCGCTGAGTAGAGAGCCCGGGACCAAAGTACGCTCGGGGTCTAAGCGCACTCTCAATAATTACCACGAAACCCATAAGGGTACATGCCTAAAACAATTGGATAGCCATCCTGGGAGTGGACAGAAGCCAGAGTTGGTACAAAGGTACCTGCACGAGTTGTTCTACATTATTACAAGCATTACAGTATATCAGTCTGGTATAAGTCAAGAGATGTCCATAGAATACAACACATACCCGTACAATCACACCAGATTGATATTAAATACAACACAATACTAATTCTAATACAAGTCTAGTTTTAAAAGGAAAGTCACTCGCTTAAATAAAAACACGATGAAAATTACGGAAACTCTGGAAAGTTACGCGCGCGAACTCCGTAGCGGGGAAACACCAAAGCGAAAAGTGGATGAGGGCTTGGCCCCTTGGTGGCCGCCGGCCCTAGGGAGGTGAGCCACCACTTAGTGGTGGCCTAGGTGGTGGCCGGCCTTAAGGAGGAGGAGGGAGAGAGGAAGGGAAGGGTGATGGCGATGGTGGCAGTGTTATTTGGTGAAGGAGATGGATTTTGATGGAGGAATGAAAAGAAAGTGAAGGAGGTGATGATGAAGGTGATGTTGGAGGTTGAAGTAGTGGTGATGGAGGTGGTGCTGTGATGGTTAAAGTGGTGGTGGTAGTGGTGGAGAAGAATAGATGATGATGGTGATGAAAGGGTGTAGTAAAGATGGTGGTGATGACATCGTTAAAGGTGGTGGAGATGTCGCCAGAATGGTTGCCAGAATGATCGTCGGAGATATTGCCAGAGAAAGGGGGCTCAGCCCCTAGCTAAGCATGGTGGCCGGCCTAGGGTTAGGTCGTGGGATAGTTGATTTGTGGTAGGGTTAAGTGGTGATGGTAGTTTTGGAGAAGGTAAAGGAGATGGGATTTTTGTGGTATTTTGGAGTTGTGATGGAATAAATGGAGATGGAGGAGGAAGAAGATGATGGTAGGGGGTTGAAGAAGTATTTGTTGTGGTTGTGGTGGAGATGAAGGAGGAGTTGGTGATGATTAGGGTTATGATGAGGAACGAAGGTGAAAGGAAAAGAAATGGAGGTGTTTTGGAGTTAGAGTTTAAAGGAGAAGAAAAAGAATTAGGGCTAGGTCTTTTTGTAAAATGGAGAGGGGTGAGGTGTCTTTGGCCGGCCATGGGTGATGGGAGAGGGTGTTGAGTGGTTTGGGATATTTTGGAGGAGATATTTTGAAGGGGGTTGTAGAATATAATGGAAAATGGAGATGTTTTCAGAATATGGTGGAAGAAAAGGGAAGGAAAGAAAAGAAAAAAGAAAAGAAGAAAAAGAAAAATATTTTATTGGAAGAAAAAGTGAAAATAATTAGAATGAAGGATTCCCCGGAATCGGTTGCGGATGCGGAAAACTTTCGGAAAAACACCAGAATCGATCGAAAATCAAGTATCATGGAACGACCAGCAAAAATTCTCAAAAATCAAGAATATATTTAAGAATCATGATGAAATTTGTTTCAAGAAATTCTTTACAGTTTTCAAATTAAAATCATAGAATCTATCACTGATATCGGTAGACACCAAATTTGTCCAAAATCTTTAAATTCTGAAAATTCCCGAAAAATGTATTAAGATAGTAAATATTATTCTAAAAAAATTTGTGAAAGCAGTTTCTCAAAATTTGTCTCCCTTTGTAAATTAAAAATTCGGGAATACACCAGCAGTACCGATTAATCTCGATTTTAGGGTTTTTATAAAAATAATTCAGAAAAATATAAAAAATCATGAAAAATCTATAATATTAGAAAATAATGTTAAAAACTGAAATCAGTCAAATCAGACTACCAGAAATATCAAATCGATCAGTATACTAGGATCGGGTCCCCGGTTCAGACTAGGGCTGACTCTGAGTTCACAAATCCGGATCCAATGCAAAATGATCACATAAATAATCATAAAACAAAATAAATATAAGAAGTAAATTGAAAAATATGTTCTAAAAATCTGAATATGTATCTAAGTACATATTCCGGGAACGGGGTGTTACACTCTAGTTCAGGTGTCATCTTCGTCATCTGAAAAACATAGTGACTATTCGGGTGACGAAGTTGACTTCGATGATGAACTGCTTTTCCTAACACCAGCAAGTTTTCGCATCTTTAAAAGAAGAGAGAGATGCAGATGTGTCCTTGCAATGGTTCCGCCTTCGGGAGAGATCACGGTAACTGAGGGTATTTCTTCTATCCCTCTTAACTATTACCCCATCGAGTTAGACAAATATTTTAGCACTTCATTTGAATTTCACCTACAGGAGTGGCTACCGGAGTGGAAGCTGTAACCTCCTCCCATATTGAGGAGATGATCAAGGAACCAGTCCAGCCGGAGGGCCTTGAAGTTCCTGCTACTTGCATGATCTCTGAGGGCACAACTACCACAGCTGGGGAACCCTCATCCCAGAGCAGCATGTCAAAGGATCTATCATCTTTAAATCCTCAGCTGGTAAGAGAATAAAGATTCTCTATATACTCTCATTCTCATTGTTATTGCAAACATTGATGTTATGATTGCAGAGAGTACCAGGCTGGCTCAAGTGGAAGAGCTCGTGGCAAGCACTGGCGCAGAGGACAGCGTACTTCAAACTTCAAAAGCTGAACCAAGTATGTGAAATCTGTCCCTGTGGTTATCATCTTAGAGGCTACCACAGTAACTGTCCTGCCAGTGCAGATCATGACCTCGACGTTGACGGAACTTGCTATTGGCCTCGTCTCTGCAACAAACGAGATGGCTCCCACCTCTACGGACATCGTACGCACGATCATAGAAAGAGGTTCTGGGAGTGCATCAACAGAGTTAGCCCCAGTCATAGACATCATGGAAGAATTGGCTCATCAGATGGTACAACAATTCTTCACCCCCATGAAGTCATGCATCGAATTGGTTCTTTTCGGGAGAAGTTCCTTCGAGTTCACCCGAATGCTTCTTGAAAATCAGATCGAGAACATTCATCATAACGGAAGCTCGGAACAAGCTGAGGCATATCTTACGCTCGAACAGCTGATGATATGTTTGAAGGAGCTAAGGAACCTGGAGAAGGCTAATCCGGTGGATGAGGCTCGGATGATGTTGAATAAGCTCCTCGCTACTCAAAATGCTAGCGGAAAGAGATAGAGAAGCAGATGGCTGAGGAGGCTCATCACCTCAATGACTTTCAGGCCAGCTATCAAAGATTGGTTGACGACTCCAGAGAATTTGAGGTCATCATCAAGAACGCAGAGCAAGTTATAGCCAATGCTCAGGCAGCTATTGCCAAGGCACAAGCCTTGATTCAGGTAAATAAGCAGAAGCTTGTTGTTGTAGGAAAAGGCTGGAGGAGTTAGAGGATGCCAAGAAGCGAATCCAAGAAGGTCTTACTGCTAGTTCTTCCAAGTTAGAATCTCTTCAAGCACAGTTGGCTACGAAGAAATTCATGTCAGAGAAAGAATTGAGGGTTCAAATTTGGGTAGAGGTTGAGAAGGCGCGCTGGCGCGAGATGCAGTGCCTCTGGGACCAGATTTACTCTTTGGCTGAACGGGATTAGCCCTCCTTTTTTTGTATCTCTTTTTTTGTAACACTTCATTTATTAAATAAGGGAGTGTTTGTATCACTTTTATCATTTTGATATCAATAATAAAAGTTATCAAATTTTGTCTCATCTTTATCTCTCTTTTGTGTTTGAGAATCAGTCGGACTCTTTGTTGTGTAGTAAAATGCAGCTCTCACAGAGGCGACTCTTAACCAATATGGAAACGTAATCCTTAGCCATTTGCTGAGACGCGGCTATGAGTTGTAGAGGAGAAATTCAGGCAGCACTGAGTTGTTGATGAGACGTGGCCCTGAATTGCAGGAGAGATGCGACTTTGAGTTATTGAGAGACGCGACTCTGAATTGTTAAGAGACGCGACTCTGAATTGTTTGAGAGACGCGTCTCTGAATTGTTGAGAGGATGCGACTTTGAATTTAGGAGAGACGCGGCCCTGAGTGATGAGAAAAACGCAGTCCTGCGCTTTTCAACTTGCTGGAAGGGACGTAACCCTGAATTATTTGAGAGATGCGGCTCTGAATTATTTGAGAGACGCGGCTCTGAATTGTTGATAGGGCACAGCTCTGAATTGAGGAGAGACGCGGCCTGAGTTGTTAAAGACGCGGTCTTGAGTTGTTAAAGTCGTGGTCCTCATTCTATTGAGGGAACACAACCTTTGATTTGTGAAGGGATGGGGACTTCAAAACACGACCCTTAAGGTGTAGCATGTAGTTTAAAGAGATGCGAATATCTCGCTGGATCTTTTGAGGCAAAGCTGGCGTTGATGGTTGGGGACACGTGTCATTGGGACTTCCCAAAGCAAAAATCTACGTATCTTGCTCAGACTGAATTTGAGATCCGCGTCACAAATTAAGGCTATTAATTGGCCTTTAAGAACGATTTTGATTTTCATGCCGTTAACTAATGGCCATTTAACGAGCCTATAAATAGGCAATGAGCCTCTTAACAATCATTTTTCTTGACTATTTTTCCTTCATGGGCAGGTGCTCTGAAGAACCTTTAGGGTTCTTGGACTGTCTTCTTCAAGCCTGCATCCTGAAAACTTTCAAAGTTATTTGAACGAACCTAAAACTATGGTGCTTTCTTGCAATCTTCTTCGAAGATTATCACTGTTAAGTGATTTCAAAATCAAAAAGCCTCCCTTTAGGTGCTTTCATGGCGGTGTCTTGATGGATGATGTCCTCCCTCTAAAGAACTATTTTTCAGGTAAAAAAATCTTTGCTATAGTAAAACTTTGTTTTCTTGGGGCTTTTATCATCACTGATCATAAAAAGACTGTCTATTGATCTCTATTTGGAATTTTTGAAACTTATTTCTTGAAGTTTAGACAGTTGACTGGAGATCCAAGCGTCCATGCCCTCTCTTGATTTCTTTCTGAAACCTCTGAAACAGTCGATAACCTCGAGACTGTTTCGCCATTGCAAGTGCCCTTGATGGCCTATGGTGATGAACAACCATTCTTTTATTAGTTTAGCTTGCCCTTTTATTCATAATGAAGATCAGGAATGGGGAAGATCCTACATGCCATGCTTGATAGCCTTTAATGAGTAGGTAAGTCGTAGCTACGGAATCAAGGTATATGAGCACCGAAGAGGTAAGTAATTTTTAGTTTCTTTTCTTTAACTTTTAGTTTAGATCACCAACATGCCATGCTTGACCCTACATGCCATGCTTAATCGACTTACCTAGTCTTTAAAGGCGATCAAGCATGGCATGTAGGATCTTCCCCATTCCTGATCTTCACTATGAATAAAAGGGCCAGCTAAACTATTAAAAGAATGGTTGTTCTTTTGTTATCTAAACTAAAAGTTAAAGAAAAGAAACTAAAAATTTCTTACCTCTTCAGTGCTCATATACATTGAATTCGTAGCTACGACTTACCTAGTCTTTGAAGGCGATCAAGCATGGCATGTAGGATCTTCTCTATCTACATACTCCTCTACCCTCCGCATTTATCCTATAAATACATGCAATCTCAAAGGCAAGCGGGAACCAGGAAATAGAGATAGATTTTAGGCCAATTTTTTATTCTTTTTAGTGTAGGTTTTAATTTTTTTTTTATGTAATTTTTACTTTTCTTTATATAACTGAGAGGAGAGACGAGTTTCATGGAGGAATGAGAGCAAGAATGTACTGAAAGTGACACCAGTGTAAGTAAGTCTTTTCTTTCATTATTATTTAAATTGAGTCGATGTTTCTTTTTCTTCTTTACTCTTATTTTTGTTACTCTCCTCTGATGTGTTGCAATCCAAGTGAATCCGACAGCCTCGAGACTGTTTCGCCATTGCAAGTGCCCTTGATGGCCTATGATGATGAACAACCATTCTTTTTTTAGTTTAGCTTGCCCTTTTATTCATAGTGAAGATCAGGAATGGGAAAAATCCTACATGCCATACTTGATCGCCTTCAAAGACTAGGTAAGTCGTAGTTACTGATTCAAGGTATATGAGCACTGAAGAGGTAAGTAATTTTTAGTTTCTTTTCTTTAACTTTTAGTTTAGATCACCAACATATCATGCTTGATCCTACATGTCATGCTTGATCGACTTACATAGTCTTTGAAGGCGATCAAGTATGGCATGTAGGATCTTCCCCATTCCTGATCTTCACTATGAATAAAAGGGCAAGCTAAACTAACAAAAGATTGGTTGTTCTTTTGTTATCTAAAATAAAAGTTAAACAAAAGAAACTAAAAATTTCTTACCTCTTCAATGCTCATATACCTTGAATTCATAGCTACGACTTACCTAGTCTTTGAAGGCGATCAAGCATGGCATGTAGGATCTTCCATATCTTCATACTCCTCTACCCTCCGCATTTATCCTATAAATACATGCAATCTCAAAGGCAAATGGGAACCAGGAAGCAGAGATGGATTTTAGGCCAATTTTCATTCTTTTTAGTGTAGGTTTTTATTTTTCTTTTATGTAATTTTTACTTTTCTTTATGTAACTGAGAGGAGAGACGAGTTTCATGGAGAAATGAGAGCAAGCTTGTACTGAAGGTGACACCAGTGTAAGTAAGTCTTTACTTTCATTATTATTTGAATCGAGTCAATGTTTCTTTTTCTTTTTTACTCTTATTTTTGTTTACTCTCCTCTGGTGTGTTGCAATCCAAGTGAATCCGACAGCCTCGAGACTGTTTCGCCATTACAAGTGCCCTTGATGGCCTATGGTGATGAACAATCATTCTTTTGTTAGTTTAGCTTGCCCTTTTATTCATAGTGAAGATCAGGAATGGTGAAGATCCTACATGCCATGCTTGATCGCTTTCAAAGTCTAGGTACGTCGTAGCCACGGATTCAAGGTATATGAGCACTGAAGAGATAAGTAATTTTTAGTTTCTTTTCTTTAACTTTTAGTTTAGATCACCAACATGCCATGCTTGATCCTACATGCCATGCTTGATCGACTTACCTAGTCTTTGAAGGCGATCAAACATGGCATGTAGGATCTTTCCCATTCCGAATCTTCACTATAAATAAAAGGGAAAGCTAAACTAACAAAAGAATGATTGTTCTTTTGTTATCTAAACTAAAAGTTAAAGAAAAGAAACTAAAAATTACCTACTTCTTCAGTGCTCATATACCTTGAATCCGTAGCTACGACTTACCTAGTCTTTGAAGGCGATCAAATATGGCATGGAGGATCTTCCCTATCTTCATACTCCTCTACCCTCTGTATTTATCTTATAAATACATGCAATCTCAAAGAAAAATGGGAACCAGAAAGCAGAGATAGATTTTAGGCCAATTTTTCATTCTTTTTAGTGTAGGTTTTTATTTTCCTTTTATGTAATTTTTACTTTTCTTTATGTAACTTAGAGGAGAGACGAGTTTCATGGAGGAATGAAAGCAAGGTTGTACTGAAGGTGACATCAGTGTAAGTAAGTCTTTTCTTTCATTATTATTTGAATCGAGTCTATGTTTCTTTTTCTTCTTTACTCTTATTTTCATTTACTCTCCTCTGATGTGTTGCAATCCAAGTGAATCCGATAGCCTCGAGGCTGCTTCGTCATTGCAAGTGCCCTTGATGGCCTATGATGATGAACAGCCATTCTTTTGTTAGTTTAACTTGCCCTTTTATTCATAGTGAAGATCAGGAATGGGGAAGATCCTACATGCCATGCTTGATCGTCTTCAAAGACTAGGTAAGTCGTAGCTACGGATTCAAGGTATATGAGCACTGAAGAGGTAAATAATTTTTAGTTTCTTTTCTTTAACTTTTTGTTTAGATCACCAACACCACAATCTAATAACTCTTTTTTACTCTTTTTAATTTCTTTGTATAAATTCATTTTTGATGTTCTCCACCTTCTCAATCTATCACTTTCTTTTTAACTTAACTTTAACCTATTTTTTTTTCTTTAAAGAACTAAAAGAAGAGCTTTAACCATTGATTGTAACTTAAAAGAGAACTTGCTAAAAAAGCTTTCATCGCTAGTCCCTCCTTGTGGATCACGATCTGCATAAGCACTTGCTATCGCGGTAGCATTGAGTACTTGCACATTCTATTCTTAAAGTTTTAAAATTCTGTATTCTTGTGCGCAGGTCTAACCTCAATCAGAAGGCTCAGAAAATTTAACAGATTCTTTAATAGAATTGTTTTCTGAATCTGTGACTTTCAAAGAAGAATATTCTTCTATCTCCCTCCTTTCTCTGCAGTGGGTGTTCCTCCAAAGTAAAGACAAATATTCTCCCTGAGATTTGTCTTGGTCCTACTGCATTAATAATCCTGTGAAGGTATTGGTTAACTACGGTTCGACCGTACGGTGATTTGGTAGTGCTATCCAAATACCGTGAAGGAGTATTGTATCTTGGGAGACCAGCGTCCAGTAACCCGTTAGTACCGTAGCAGGGGACGTAATTATCTTAAGAGAGATTCGCTATAAACGTACCTCACTTCAAGTATTGTATAAGTGAATAAATATTCTTTGGGTTATAATAATACACAGTATATTGAGATTGACTTATACCGGTCTAATTGGTGTTTAACCAAAGAAGGTAATTGAAATGTGGTTCTGTAATTAAGGAACGTTCGATTATACGGAAAACCTCCCACCTGATATTCGCCGACCTGACCAATTAGATCGGTGATATTAATTCGTTGTCAGATTGATTCCTAGAACTAACAGTTTCATGTTACAAACACATTTTAGACCAGGCTTACTTCCCCTTCCTGATAAATTTTTTTTTTTTGCCCCCTTGTTGTTCCCCAGCTCTAGTTTGCCTTGGTGAGAGACAAAATGATGTGAATGATATTTGTCCATTTTAGGATTTTGGCTGAACTGATTAGAATTCCAGTAAGATAAAAAACTAAAATTTTGGGACTTTCATTTTCACAATATAGTCCTTTTTTCTCTGTCATTGCTTACACCTTCAGTGGAAGATATTTATAGATGGAGTTTGTTTTATTAAAGTTTAGAATCACTTGAGCTTTTGCCTATTTGCTTTCTTATAGTTGAACATTCTACAATTTTGATTAGATGTGATTGAGTGCTGGTCTCCTTGTCATCCAAATGAATTTCTTGTGAATGTGTTAGTATCGAGAGGTTAGCTCAACTTCTGGATTGTTGTTTTGGGTACCAAATATTGCCTAACTGTGTTGCTTTTTGAAGTGGAGAGATGCAAGCATTTGTTGACTTCCGACAATTTAGATGTTAGAACAGATCAGAGTGTGATATTTAGAGAACAAATCAATGTTAATTTTAGGTACCAATTTTGAGTCCATGCTTTCATCGGATAATACATGCAGGGAGCTGGATACAGATTGGAGATTTTAAGTTGGGTGGATTGAAGTTCGAGGTACTTGTTGATTGGTTTGTTACACAGAGACAGTTTTATCTAAAATTGAATCTCATTAGGTATTGCAGATTGTTATACCTGAATTTGTATTTTATTAGGTATTTGGATCTTTGTTGTAGATTGTGTTGCCTGAATTGGAATCTCATTAGGCATCTAGATCCTCGTTTTTATTGTAGAAATATCAGGGAAGGTATGGAGTAAGTTGAGGAATTTGAAAAACATCTTATAGTTTTATCTAGAAAGAGACTAGATTCGTACTAATTATTCTGATGAAACAGGGCGCTTGGGTTTATTAAGTTGGAGCTTCAAAATCAGGCAGATATGCTATCCTTGAAGTTAAACTAGAAAGATTATCAAATGCAGATACAGGAACAAACCAAGTATTGATGTATGTATGAATTATGTTTCTTGTTCTTGGCGACTAGTGTTAGTTTCTAGGATCAATCTGACAACTAATCCAATATCACTGAAATATCACCGATCTAATTGGCCAGGTCGGTTAATATCAGGTGGGAGGTTTTCCGTTCAATAGAACGTTCCTTAATTAAAGAACCATCTTTCAATTACCTTCCTTGGTTAAACACCAATTAGACTGATATAAGTCAGTCTCACTATACTTAAAGCGAATCTCCTTAAGACAATTACGTCCCCCGCACCGGTGCTAACGGGTTACTGGACGCTGGTCTCCCAAGATACAACACTCCTTCACGGTATTTGGATAGTACTACCAAATCACCGTACGGTCACACCGTAGTTAACCAGTACCTTCACAGGATTATTGAAGCAGCAGGACCAAGACAAATTTCAGGGAGAATATTTGTCTTTACTTTGGAGGAGCACCCACTGTAGAGAAAGGAGGAAGGTAGAAGAATATTCTTCTTTGGAAGTCCCAAATTCAGACAACAATTCTATTAAAGAATCTGTTGAATTTTCTGAGCACACTTTCAGAACGAACTTTGCAGAATCTCTTGGAAGTCGCTTCGAGATGCAGAATTCCCACTTCATGTTGGAAGTCACTTCAAGCCAGGGAGAGAAGATCTCACTTCAGAACGCAGAGAACTGATTTTTGTGTTTGTTTTTGTTGTTGTTGTTGTTTTTTGTTTGAGAATATGGAGTGCTATTTATAGCGCTCCGGGAGGGGTAAAATTTTCAAAACCGACCGAACGGTTGCAACGGTTTGATTCAACTGCAGCAACCACCCAACTGTCCGCGACGGTTTACTGATAGCCGTTGCGCTGGGCGGTTCGGATCCGGATGGCAGAGCGGGTATGATCCGCGTAACCCATACCCGTGAGACCCAGTTCAAAAAAGAACCGGACCGGATAGGGAACCCGCACCCTCACCCGGCACTGGCCGGCCGGCCGCTGCCAGCGGTGGCGTGCGCATGTGCGGGCATGGTTTCCCCCTAATCGCGCGCAAAAACTCCAAGTACCTAAAGGGCACACCTTTTTCCCATTTTTCTCTATTTAAACACTTCAAACTTTCATCCCATGGCCAATGTGGGAGTAAATGCTTTTAGCTACCTTTAGTCCCTTTTGGCTTTGAATTAGGCAAACTTTAGACTTGAATATCTCATTCATTCGAAGTCAGAATTGAACATGTGAATATACCACGTTCATCCCCAAGGAAAGAGAACACACTCCAACCATTATCCAATTGATTCAATCAATGGATCTCACCGTAATTCAACTCAAGGATTCACATATATTATTCATATTTCCAACAATCCCCCACAATGAATTGAGATTCAAGGAATTGACACACAAAGAGACTGACTCTATTGTGAAAGGTACTTTAGAAAAGAAACTGCATCAGGATAGGTGAACTAGGTCTTGAACCTTCTATAGCGAAAACTTTATCGGACTTACTGGCTAATCAGTGAATTAGGTCTTGAACTGTTAGCCGTTAGTGTAAGCCAAGTCAACAAGCTTCACACAGTAACTTTCCAAATCAACTTTGGTTCTCGGTTGTGTCCATTTTGGCCCTGGACATTCTTAGTTTCAGAGAGTATCTTTAGGAATAACAGCCTCCATAGAAATTCCCAAAGAGCCGACCCAACTCTATACTCACATAGGTGATTGTCCTATTAATAGTAGTCTTCTCTACTCTACTTGTTTAGTAACAAGATATAGGCATCATTAAAAGCGTTAAGTTTATCCTTAATCCACTTGTAGAAAACACTTATGTGCACCTTAGGAATGGATTGGAGTCAAGCTCCTAAGTGCTTACTTACTGAGTCAATCATAACTAGTTTTTCCTCTTGAACTTAGTCCATGGGATCTCTAGTCGCTAAGTGAGGTTTCCATTAAGCTGACTCGGTAAGGCTAGGCTTTTAGACCCATTCCCCTCGATGAGCAGTTTATACGCTCTCCACTTAAATCTTTAGTAAGCGGATCCGCTAAATTATCTTTTGACGAAACAAAGTCAATAGAGATAATTTCATTTGAGAGCAACTGCTTAACAGTATTATGTCTACGACGAATATGTTTAGACTTACCGTTATATATAACATTTTGTGCCCTAGATATAACTGCTTGATTATCGCAGTGTATGCATATAGCGGGCACTAGCTTTTGCCATAATGGTATATCTTTCAAAAATTGTCGAAGCCATTCTGTTTCTTCTCTGGCCTTATCTAAGGCTATGAATTCTGATTCCATAGTGGAACGGGCAATACATGCTTTTTTGAAAGATTTTTAAGATACCGCTGCTCCTCCTAGAGTAAATACGTATCTGCTAGTTGATTTTAATTCCTCAGAATCTGCAATCCAATTAGCATCACTGTATCCTTCAAGTACAGGTGGATACTGTCCATATCTCAAAGCATATTCCTTGGTATGTGATACGTAACCCAATACTTGCAGTAGAGCAGTCCAATGTTCATCACTAGGGTTACTAGTGTATCTGCTTAACTTGCTTACAGCGTAAGCAATATCGGGTCTAGTGCAATTCATCAAATATATTAGACTTTCGATAATCTGAGAATACTCCAACTGGCATATTCCAGTTCCTGTATTCTTATGAAGGTGAATGTGTGGGAGAAAAAAATTTGTGTTCTCTTTTATCCCATGATCCTTGAATCTTTCTATCATCTTCTCCACGTAGTGAGATTGAGATAGACTGATTCCATCTGGTGTTCTTGTGACTTTAATTCCTAAAATTACATCAGCAACCCCCAGATCCTTCATGTCAAAACTGTTGGATAACATTCTTTTAGTGGACTAATAATTTCAATATTAGTCCCAAGTATCAACATGTCGTCTACATAAAGACAAATAATGATACATGCATTTTTAACTGTTTTAGTATAAACACACTTATCACATTCATTGATAGTGAATCCATCTTTGATCATGACACTATCAAATTTCTCATGTCACTATTTTGGATCCTGCTTTAGACCGTATAAGGATTTTACCAATTTATACACTTTGTGTTCTTAGCCCTTGAGTATAAATCCTTCAAGTTGCTCCATATATTTTTCTTCATTTAATTCACCATTTAAGAATACAATCTTGACATTCATTTGACGGATATATAAGTTATGCAATACTGCAATTGCAATCAACATCCGAATGGAGGTTATTCTTGTTACTGGTGAATAAGTATCAAAGTAGTCAAGTCATTCCTTTTGTCGATAGCCCTTGGCTATTAATCTAGCCTTGTACTTATCGATAGATTCATCGGGTTTTAAATTTTTTTTTAAATTCACTTACACCCAATTGATTTACTGTCAGGAGGCAAGTTTGTCAATTCCCAAGTATGATTACTTAGGGGCTGTTTGGTTGGTTGCAAAACTTTGCAAAATGTAAAAAGTTTTGCAACTTTACACTTTCACTTGTTTGTTTCCATTTGCAAAATGTAAAAACTTTTTCCACTTTACAGTTGCTACAGCTAAATTTGTGGTCATTTAATTCTCACTTTTACACTCATATTTTCTCACTTGCAGTTGCTACAGTTAAATTTGTGGTCATTTAATTCTCACTTTTACACTCATATTTTCTCACTTGCAGTTGCTACAGTTAATTTTGTGGTCATGTAACTCTCACTTGTAGTACACCAATTCAAAACAGTTACTTGATAATCAATATATAATTTAATATTTTTAAATTTAATATTTTAAATAGTGTTCAATTTCTTATTTAAGTATTTAATTATTTATATTTTTAATCTTTAATTTTTTATTGTTTTAATATTGTTTTAATATTTAATATTTTACTATTTTAATTTACTATTTTTATTTAATATTTTATTTAATATTTTATTATTTTATTAATACTTATTCCATTTTTTATTATTTTATTTAGAGTAAATATTTTATTAATATAACAATATTATACTTTAATATAAAATTACTATATATTTAGTTATTTAATTTTTAATATAAAAATTCCTTTATTAATATCATAATAATTTTTATTATTATATTAATATTTTATTATGTTAATATTGTAATAATAATTCAGTATAATAATACTTTAATGATAATTTATTATTAAATTATAATTATATTTTACTTTGTTATTTTTATATTTCTATAATATTACAATAATATTATAATAAAATTTATACTATAATAATTTTCAAGTATTTTTAATATTATTACTATATTTTTACTATATTTTATTTCTTTTAACATTTTTTAATATTTAATTTTATTAGTATTCTTAAAATTTTATTAATGTTCTTTAGATTTTCTTAAAATTTTATATCATTTATTTAATTAATATTTTAGTAATATTTTACTATTTATACTAATATTTTATTAATATTATTATAAATAAAATATTAAGATTATTAATTTTTTATCTCAAATTTATTAATACAATTTAATTTGCAATATTAGATTTAATTTAATAATATTTATAATATTTAAATCACTGCTACAGTTAATTTTGTGGTCAACTTTTCCACTTTCACTTTACATTACCAACCAAACACCGTAAAACACAAAATACTTTACCATTTACACTTTCACTTTACCAACCAAACACCGTAAAACACAATATACTTTTCCATTTACACATCACTTTATCAACCAAACACCGTAAAACACAATATATTTTCACTGCTACAGTTCACTTTTTCCATTCTCATTTTACAACTTACGACTTGCGACGTTTTGCAACGAACCAAACAGGCCCAGCTTCTTTCCACATTTGTACTTCTAGGATTGAAATAGTCTCTTTAAATGTTTGAGGCCCGCTTTCAATAGCATATGCTATGAAATCTGGACCAAAAGATTTTGAGATTCTAGATCTCTAACTTCTTATTGGTTTAATTTCCGCATTAACAATCGGTTCCTCGAGGCTTTCGTCCCTGAATGCCATCTCATGTGCTCTTTTCTCAGAAGTCTTATCTGTTTCCCGTTTGTATGGAAAGATGTCTTCAAAGAACAAAGCATCTCTAGATTCGATAATCATGTTTACATAAATATCTGGTATTTCTGATTTATAAACTAGAAATCTGTAGGCACTACTATTCAAGGCATAGCCTATGAATATGCAGTCCATAGTTCTTACTCCCAACTTAGTCTTTTTAGGTAATGGTGCTAGGACCTTTGCAAGACACCCCCACATTTTGAGGTAATGATAGGAAGGTGTCTTTCCATGTCATAACTCAAATGATATAAGACCAAGTTTCTTGTGGGGTACTCTATTTATAATATAATTTGCAGTTAACAGAGCTTCCCCCCACAGGTTCTACGGAGCTCCAGAACTTACGAGCATGGAATTAACCATCTCCTTCAAAGTTCTGTTCTTTCGTTCAGCAATTCCATTTTACTGAGGAGTATATGGTGCTGTAATTTGATGGATTATACCAAATTTAGCACATAACTCACTAAAATTATTTGATTCATATTCTCCGCCTCTATCAATTTTAGAATCTTGATATTTTTGTTGAGTTGATTCTCAACTTCGACTTTATATGTTTTAAATATATTCATTGCCTCATCCTTACTGTTTAAAAGATACATATAACAGTATCTTGTACAGTCATCAATAGAAGTAATAAAATATTTTTTTCCGCCTCTAGTTGGCATAAACTTCAAGTCACACAGATCGCTATGAATTAACCCTAAAGGTTTCGTATTTCGATCAATTGAGTGAAATGAATTTTTCGCTAACTTGGCCTCAACACAAATCTCACACTTGCGAATTTCTTTCAAGTTGAGTTTAGGAATATATCCTAGATTAGACAAATTTTTAATGACTTGTAATTTACATGCCCTAATTTAGCATGCCATAAAGTAGGAGACTCAAGCAAATTGTAACGCCCCGATCCCAACGATACGGAGACGTTATGGCGACGTACATACGCAGGGCAAAACACCCTCGCGCGTACATTAAGCCTCAGTACAGGAAATAACCTCCATATTTATAAGAGCTCCAGCATTAAATAAGTACAAGAATACCTGCAGCAAGAGATTAGTGATCATAACAGATAGGAAAATAAGGATAAATAAGATAACATAAACAAATCACAAAGATACATATGAATGGTCTCGATGTTGAGTCTCCTATGTGAAACCAATGGACTATCTGACAATACGATAACTCGGATCTCCAACCTGGGCACGCAAACCCAGAGTCGTCAGAAAGCGACCTAGTGAGTGGTAAAATGAAGGAGGTAGTAATATATAATATATACTATAGGAATACAAGCACGATAATAATATATAATACATGTTTATGTAATAGTGATACCATATAATAGAAATTTAATAATCTGTAGAAATATAGTAATGTCATATTTTAATACCATCATCAATTAGCGTGTTATCGTTGGGTCATGTCTACAGTAGTCTCATGTTTGTATATATTAAACATTGTTGATGTGAGGCATGTGAACATGTAGATGAATTATGCAACCATTCTATAGCGATGTGAGTATACGGGAATAGTGTCTATAGGATATACAGGAACTAAAGGCATGCAATGTAAGGTATACGTATACATGAAGAGTGTCACCACATGAAGTTTAACAAGTATCATGTAATGTAGCAAAGTCTACAGGTAACATGATAGTGGATAAAATATCAGGAATACCTGAAGCAAAGTCTACAGGTAACATGATAGTGGATAAAATATCAGGAACAATAACAAGTACAACTACACAATAGTATACATGTATCAGGCAAGTCATGTTATCTATACAATAATAACAATCAGTACTACCTGGCATTTTAATCAATCTCTTCCAGTGTCCCATACCACTGGCAGTTCATACTGGAGCCCGCACTCCAGTCGAACCCATCCGGACATGGCATACGGGGTACCATTATCCAAACGAGAGAGTGACCAAATAACAAGTGTTCCCGACGTCACTATTGTGTATACTGTTTTATTATGTTAATTGGAAACTAAATGGTCGAGGAGTTCTTATCGGGTAGGTGTATCCCGTGCATACCTGGGATCACGGCCTTAAACGGACCCCTGGCTGCTGAGACCAGGGCCCTCCGCTAAGAGGGGAGCACGAATCAAGAAACGGGAGCTCAGGAAGCTATATACAATTGGTAGGCAGCACTACCGTCCCCTGCAGTGGGACTAACAATATGGATCCAGTACATCCACCGATAAGATCTAATCACCCGTCAAGTCTCCCCCATCCCCAAGTTATATTTCTGATATTTAAAGTACACAGTGTAGCAAGAACAAATACAGTGCATGGTACATGTAATATGATAACAGAACCTGAGCTCTGTTGATAGTATAGAACAAGATAACGGGAAACGAGAAACAATAGATGTGGGATTCTAGAGGTGTCCCTCGTGGCTTGGATCCACGTGACACTTAGCCCCACACATCGCATATCAACAGCTCTCATGCCCAGTAACGGGAATATCAATATCAGTAACGGGAAACAAATCATATAATAGGAATACAGGGATAACATGGAACAATAATACATGTAATATGAACGGTGATTCATATGACAAGAAGATAGAAAAAATACATGCGTGTACACTCGTGCGGTGAACATATGTAACAGTGATGTGTGAACATGAGATAACTGTGTATCGTGCATCCATGTAACGATGATATCAATACATGAAATGACGGTATCCAGTGAATTGGTGTATCCGTGTCCCACTAATAGTGTACAGGGTATCCGTGTAACAGTAACTCCATAACATGCAATAGCAGTGTCGGTGTCTCCGTATATTAGTGATTCCATAACAGGCAATAACAGTGTTGGTGTATCAGTATCTGTGAATGACAATATATCGTGTAATGTGTGATAACAATATCTAGTGTAATGGGTACATAGAAATTACAATATCCAATGTGCTAGAATGTTCGGGTAACAAGTACGGGTACATGTAGTAACGGTGTCTAGTGGGAGGCAGGTACCGGTGATCATACCTAATCAAGTATCAGATATCCCTATTTGTAATGACGGTCACCATATTAGTATGATATTGATTATGTTTAAAGCATATTTACACTGATATTCTACTCATTACAATTTATTAACCGGTCTTTATAGTCTTTACAGTGATTAACCGGTAAACACGACTTATGTGATAAAGCAACCAACCAATTTAATTAACTACAATAATCATTCTTGATAAAAGAAAACACTCACAAACTAGCGATGAGAAGGTAGCTCTCTTTTTCATGATCGCAACGGATCCAGAATCGTCAAATCAGAGTCCGGATGCTCCAGATATCGCCTGAACACTAAAAGTAATATAAATGGGTTAAATATGAAATAAAAATATGTCAAATGCAAATACTGCAATTTAGCAGGGGGTTTTCTGTAATTTTACCTTTATTGGGTTTTGGATGCGGGTTTGGGCAAGATAACGGGTCAGGTTCAGATCCATAACCCAAACCCATTTAACTTAAGTTATGGGCTATTGGGTTAACGGGTCGGGTTGAGAGGTTGTTGGGTTTATGGGTTTCAAAATCAACCCAATAGGGTTATTGGGTTCGGGTCCATACCCGAACCTAACATGTAAACAGCAGCGGCAGCAGAGAGAGCTGCTGCCGCTGTTGCCCGCTAGCCGGCCGGCCAGCTGGACTGGCCGGCGCTGCCGCGGCGGTTCAAGCCGGCCGCCGTCAGCGGCAAGGGGAGGGAGAAGAGGAGTGAGAGAGAGAGTTTTACTGAAAAAGGAGAGAAGAAAAGAATAAGAAGAAGAGAAGGAGAGCAGCATGAAGGAGAAGAAGAAAAAGAAGAAGAACAAGAAGAAGAGAAGGAAAAGAAGAAGAAAGGGAGGGGGTGGTGCCCGGTGGCTCACCGGCCACCGGGGCTTGCCTGCTCGCCGGCGGCAAGGCCGCCGGCGGTCGGCCTCCTGGGCTGAAAAGAAAACAGAGAGAGGGAGAGAGAGACAGTGAATAAGAGAGAATAGAGAGAGAAAGATGCGTGAGAGAGAGAGTTTTATGGAGAGAGAGAAGGAAAAAGGGGATTTAAAAGAGGGGGAGGAGTTGGGTTAATGGCGGTGGAAGAATGGCGGTGAGGAAATTTCCAGAGAAGGGAAGAAGGGGAAAGAAAAAGAAAGAAAAAGAAAAGCATTTAATAATTAAATTAATATTATTAACTTTAGTCCAGAATTCGACTAGTCCCGAACGGTTATCAAAAATTACAAAAAATAGAGAGTATTATCCTGAGATATAATATGAAAACGGTTTAAAGAAATTCAATCTGTTTTGCAAATTAAAAATCCTTAAAGGTTTCGCCGGTACTAGGCGACACCGGTTTAGCCGGATTTTTAATAAATTTAGAAAAATCCTCAAAAATAAAAAAGCGTAGCTAATGTGATTCTAAGACATAAGGTGAAAGCAGATTCTCAAAATACAACTCCGTTTGTAAATTAAAAATCGTAGAGCCGATTCTCGGTATCGGTCGACACCGACTACGGAGATTTTTCAAAATAATCCAGAAAAATGCCAGAAAATTCTGAAAAATCTAAAATATTGAAAAATAATATCTGAAATGAAATTAGCTCAATCTGACTAATAGAAAGTCAAATCAATTTGTACGCCGTATCGAGTACTGATACGATGATACGTACATCAGGGATCAGGGGGTTACACAAATAAACAGAAGATTTTCCTTTATTTATAAGCTTCGGGTACAAATACACAGACTTTTTGTTCACCACTGCAACATTGACTTTAAAAAGTCCATCAACAAGATAACCATTTCCCACATACATCCCACCCTTAGTAAGTACAAATTTATCTGATTCAAAAATCATTCTAAATACTTTCTTGCTAAATATTGATCCAAAGATCAAATTCTTGCGGATATCTGGAACATATAGCACATCATTCAGAGTAAGCTCTTTCCCAGATGTCCACTTCAGGATGATCTTTCTTTTTCCTTCAACCTTGAAGACGGCTGAGTTTCCCATGAAGAGTTGTTCATCTTGCTCTAGTTTTTGATATTCAGAGAATAATAATTTCTCAGAGCAGATGTGCCGAGTAGCCCCAGTGTCTACCCACCAATCCTTATTGTTGGTCGTCAGATTCACTTCTGACACCACAGCTGAAAGGCTTGGTGACGCATGGTCGGTCAGGTTTGCCAGTGGATGGCTTTTCTTATTCTTTTTGAGACGGCTGCGACATTCATTCGCCTTATGCCCTTCTTTGTTGCAGATGTAGCAGGTTCCCTTGAAGCGTATGTTCTTACCTTCTTGGACCTTGCCTTTGTACCCTTGGGTAGTCTTCTTCCGCTTTAAGCATTTGGAAGTAAACGCTTTCCCCTTTGAGTCTTCGATCACATTGGCCTTGGCTTCATAGGAGTTCCTACTGCTCCTTTTCTCGGACTTTCAGTTGTCCTCCTCAATTTGAAGCCTCACAATGAGATCTTTCAACTTCAGCTCCTTGCGCTTGTGCTTCAGGTAGTTCTTGAAATCTCTCCACGCAGGTGGGAGTTTCTCCACGATAGTAGCAACCTGAAAAGTTTCAGGTAGAATCATACTTTCGGCCTCTATCTCGTGCAAGATAAGTTGGAACTCTTGCACCTGATTGATCACAGTCTTGTTGTCCACCATCTTGTACTCCAGAAATCGTCCTACGACGAACTTCTTGGTACCGGCATCCTCGGTCTTTTACTTCTTATCAAGACTGGCCCATAACTTCTTTGCCGTTGTGATAGGACTGTAGACATTGTAAAGAGAGTCATCCAGTTCATTCAAAATATAGTTTCGACAAAGGAAGTCACCTTGAGTCCATGCATCGACTGCAAGGACTGAGTCCCGATCGGTTCCGGGTTCTGGTGGATCTTCTTACAGGAATTTGGCCAGATGCAGAGTGGTCAAGTAGAAGAGCATCTTCTGTTGCCATCTCTTGAATTCTACGCCATCAAATTTTCCTGGCTTCTCCGGCTTCGGGTTAGGAAGTGGAGTAGGCATCAAAGCTTGTATTTGCATGTTTGGTGCCTTACTTGAGCTGTCTTGATTAGTCTTAGACATTTTCTGTAAGTTCAAGCAGAACAGAAGTAAGAAACTTCAATATGATAATTGTCTTAAGATTGTTAGTTTTTAGGATCAATCTGACAACTAATCAATATCACTGAAATATCACCGATCTGATTGGCCAGGTCGGTTAATATCAGGTGGGAGGTTTTCCATTCTATAGAACGTTCCTTAATTAAAGAACCACTTTTCAATTACCTTCCTTGGTTAAACACCAATTAGACTGATATAAAAGTCAGTCTCAATATACTGAATATCAGTATAACCCCTGTATAAAGAAAATTAATTCACTTATACAGTACTTGGAGTGAGGTACGCTTAAAGCGAATCTCCTTAAGACAATTACGTCCCTCGCACCGGTGCTAACGGGTTACTATTGGACGCTGGTCTTCCAAGATATAACACTCCTTCACGGTATTTGGATAGCACTACCAAATCACCGTACGGTCGAACTGTAGTTAACCAATACCTTCACAGGATTATTGAAGCAGTAGGACCAAGACAAATTTCAGGAAAATATTTGTCTTTACTTTGGAGAAGCACCCACTGTAGAGAAAGAAGGTAGAAGAATATTCTTCTTTGGAAGTCCAGATTCAGACAACAATTCTATTAAAGAATCTGTTGAATTTTCTGAGCTCTCTTTCAGAACGAATTTTGTAGAATCTCTTGGGACGACTTCGAAGAATCTGTTGAATTTTCTGAGCCTTTTTGCAGAATCTCTTGAAAGTCGCTTCGAGTTGCAGAATTCTCACTTCCTGCTGGAAGTCACTGAGGGAGAGAAGATCTCACTTTAGAACGCAGAGAATTGATTTGGAAGTCGCTTCGAAGAATCTGTTGAATTTTCTGAGCCCTTTTGCAGAATCTCTTGGAAGTCGCTTCGAGTTGCAGAATTCCCACTTCCTGTTGGAAGTCACTGAGGGAGAGAGAAGATCTCACTTCAGAACGCAGAGAATTGATTTCTGTTTTTGTTTTGTTTGAGAATATGGAGTGCTATTCTATTTATAGCGCTCCAGGCGGGTAGGGAACCTGAACTCGCACCCGCACCCGGCACCGGCCGGCCGCCAGCAGCGGCGTGCGGGCATGGTTTCCCACTAATCGCGCGCGAAAACTCCAAGTACCCAAAGTGCACACCCTTTGTTCCCATTTTTCTCTATTTAAATACTTCAAACTTCCATCCCATGGTCAATATGGGATTAAATGCTTTTAGCTACCTTTAGTCCCCTTTTGGTTTTGAATTAGGCAAACTTTAGACTTGAATATCTCATTCATTCGAAGTCGGAATTGAACATGTGAATATACCACGTTCATCCCCAATGGAAAGAGAACACACTCCAACCATTATCCAATTGATTCAATCAATGGATCTCGCCGTAATTCAACTCAAAGATTCACATATATTCTTCATATTTCCAACAACTAGTGCTTTCACAGAGGGAGGAGGGAAGGATTCGGGAAACTGCATTTTGTTTGTTAAAAAAGAAGAGGTGTCTGTTTTCGTCTGCAATGTGGCAATCTGCCGGCGAGTGAGCAAACATATGAAACAGCATGTCTCAATTGATCTGTTTATGGGGTGGCTTTTAATAATTTACATCACCCCAATCAATAATTTAGAGGCTCAGCTGTTGCCGAGAAGCCTGAAAATTGGTTGTCACACTGGCTCACACACCCCCACATGTAATTGTGTGTTTGTCCATGCATCAATTTTTACACTTTGGACGGGAAACAACTTGCACCTCATAATACATACATGCAAACACAGACTATGTACAGAGGTTGCGTTCTATCTTAATGATATAGAATTGAGGGGATAATTACGTTACAGAGTTAGAAACAAGTATAAAAGTGAAAAGATAAAGCATACCTCTCCGCAGATGAACCGAGGATCTAAATTCAGGGCAATCATAGTATATAATATATGAATTAATTTAATCCTAAGAATAAATAATAATAGGATAATTAGAAGCAAAAAAAAAAAAAAGAGGAAGAAGTAATGTAATTTACAACAAGAAATCCATGAATCTAAGCCAGGGGATTGCTATCTTAGACGCCTTGTCTGCAGCATCCTTGGAACACGAAGACGACGCTGTTGGAAGAGTGGAGGAGGAGGAGGAGGTGGACGCTTCATTTGGCGCTTGCACTGAGGCTGAGGCTGTATTGGTGGATGACGATAAGGCGGAGACACAGTTGGAGGCGGTGGTGGGCTTTGGGCAGAGGAAGAAGTTCCTGGATCCCAATCCGATGAGCTTCTCCTTGGGATCCAAACCTGATCAATTAATTAACAGGATTCAAATTTCATTAATGTAGCAGCAAGGTAATTACTAATTGATTAAAAATTTTTTTTTGAAGATTAAGAATGGCGCGCCCCCCTAATTACTTACATTGTAAGCTGAACTGGGAGTAGTGGAGGCAGAAGGCGGAGGGGTCAGTGCTCGGCAGCGGTGGCCGCCTGCCCTCCTTGATGTATTGCTTGATTGCGGCGGCCACGAGTTGGCCTACGGTCCAGTCTGTTGAGGCCATGACCTGCAGTGCTCCAAGGCTCCTCTGAACATTCACGTTCACCAGAACCTTGGAGGGTACTCTCCTAGTGATCTGCTGCTCGCCGCCGCCGCCTCCGCCAAGCCTCCACAATTCCACCGGCGACGCAACCTTCCTTCCACCAGGAGCAGGAGCAAGCAAGTCGGGCTGTGTTTTGGGCCTCCGCATCATTTGATGGGCCGTCGTGGTTTTCCCATGGAAGGATGCTGATCTCTCCGGCGGATGAATGCCAGCTGTTCTCTTCCCTGTTTCCTGCTGAAACTGACCACGGCGGAGGTTCCTCGAATGTTGGGAAGTGGGGGCCCATGGTTGAAGAGGTGCCATCCGAGAGAGAGAGAGAGAGAGAGAGAGATGTAATTACTTACTGGAAGTAGGGAGCGTTCGTTCAAGGGCTAAGAGGGGAGAGGTTCAACCTCAACCTCATGCCCCTCAAGCGGCGGTATCGGAAATATCTTTGGCGGGGAAAGGGGAAGCAAAGAATAGCAGCAGCTGCGGCTCTCTGCTGCCTCCTCCCTCTTCTCAGCTCGCCTAACCGATCGATATCTTTCTGAGATGGATGCATGCACGCACAAGGGCGGAGGAGGAGGAGGAGGAGGGGGAATCAAACCTCCCTCCCTCCACTGGTTTTTTTTATTTGTGGAGAGGGGTGAGGGAGGAGCCTTGTAGGGCCCCACCGTAGCCGCCCTGCCCCCACAATGTCATCTGTTCTCATCTATTATGTCATATTATTTTAATAATCTGATTCTGATGCATCAATTATTGCGACGGAGAGCGAGGCGTGTGACCTGCTCTCTCCTCCGACGCTTAAAAATTAATCAATTTCCTAATAAACAAGTAACTAACTAGCTAAAATTCATCTTCTCTCCATGAATACTACTTAATTAAGAGTTAATGATTTCTCCCCGCTGAACAGGAATTAAAATGAATTGAATGGGTTAATAAATGACGGCCCATCTCTAATGGAGGGGCGGGAGGTGAGGCGCAAGCAACTTAATAGGATGGATGAGATTTTCCGTTGGTTTGGGGATAGAATTAGAGAATAGAGAGTATGGAGCACTGCAGATCACATCACTCTACTGGTTTGCCACAGCGTACGTAAGGGAATGTTTGGTTTGAACCTGAAAATCATAAATCGTAAATATAGAAAAACTCATTTTCTATTTTTTTTTTCTCCTTTGTTGTGAACCAAAAATCTTAAATGAGAAAAACACATTTTTCTTTTCTCTTTTCTTCTTTACACATTTTTCCCCCCTGTAAACTATTATTTTCTCACTTACAGTGTGTTAAAGTTAATATTGTGATCAAGTAAATCTCACTTGTAATAAGTTGTAACTCAGAACAGTTAATTTGTGGTCACGTGAATTTCAAGTGCAGTTCAAAAAAGTCACTTGATAATTATTATTTAATTTAATATTAGTTAGTATTATTAAATTTAATCATTTTTAAAAGTTTAATATTATTTTTCAAAAAATTTAATATTTAATATATAGTTATTTAGTTACTTTTAAATTATTATTTTAATAATTTATTTTTTATTATCATATTAATATTTTAATATTATATTATTTATTATTATTTAAATATTTTTATTACTATTTAATTGACAAATTTATTATATATTTTAATTTTTAATAGCAGATTTAATTTAATAATATTGGTATTATTTAAAGGAGCATTTTGCTACCCCACCCATATGTCGAATAGTAATTAGGGAAAAAAAAACTTAACTTCATAATTTTGTTCGCTTCAGCCACTTCTTTTTTTAAAATAATGATGTGCGCTCACGTGTCAAGCGCTGAAGTGCTCATCAGTAGCGAAAGACGAAAATGCTCCTAAGTAATCGCTTCAAAAAGAGTTGTCCACTTCGAAAATGCGCTACTTTTAGGACTGCGACTATGATC
The DNA here is from genome assembly GCA_038442645.1 of Agave tequilana. NCBI lineage: Eukaryota > Viridiplantae > Streptophyta > Magnoliopsida > Asparagales > Asparagaceae > Agave > Agave tequilana. The sequence goes on from JAVJIF010014240.1 coordinate 26,744, forward strand.
GCAGTCCTCAAAAAATAATTGCAGCCTTTTTTCTGAGGATTGTGATCATTGATCGCAATCCTCATAAAATGCACTATTTATGAGAACCGCCATTATGATCGCAGTCCTAAAAAAAGGTCATGTTTCTGAGTCTTTATAAGATTGCGATCATGATCACATTCCTCTTTATTAGGACTGCAATCATGATTGCAATATTCACAAACGTGTCTAATTGCAGCCTTCTTTCTGAGGATTGCAATCATTGATCGCAGTCCTCATAAAATGCACTATGTATGAGAACCACGATCATGATCGCAGTCCTAAAAAAAGGTCATTGATGACAAAAAACAAGTACTAAAATAAGAGAAGGAAGTGTGGGTTGATGTTACAGCTTTTGCGATTCTTCCGTAGTAGCGAAGTGGCTATACGGGTCGTATCCACAAGGAGGGAGAGCGATGGAAACTTGATGCGGCTTCAAAGTTCAAGAAGAAAGAAAGTTCTTATTTCCAAATAAAGAATTGAAAAGTGAAAACAAGTTGTTTTTAAGAATAGTTGGAAAATGTTTTGATGGTTTGTAAAAGGGATTTTTTTCTTAGTTGTAAAAATGCTTGGCTAACTTTCTACTAAGTGCTCCCACAAATTTTTAACCTTTGGAAGATAGCCTCACGATGGATCATAGGCGAACACAAACCTTTTGCATTGGAACTATTCACGTAGAAATCGAGTGAAAGTTCATCCTAAAACTTAGCTTTACACGGCAAAAACTCAGACATTCCCTTATCAAGATCCGATAGAAGGCGAGAATAAGGGAAGACTCGAGTGCACTATTGATATCGGCAAAATTAAAAGGAGAAGTTTCTAACTTACAATAACAAGTAAAGTACACAACTCATTGATCATCAAAACTCATTAAGCATGAAGTATAAGAAAGTAAATACTTGTAGGTAAATTAGAGTTAGAACCCTCGTCTTAAGATGCCATACCTCTTGTTTGCACAAGGCTTGTTTGACACTATTGACTCATTTGGGTTATCAATCAAGTGTTAGAAATTAGTGGGTTAGTAGTTAGTTGGCCATGCTAATGAAAAGTTAGTTAGCCATAAAAGTAAAAGAAACAACAAAGGAAAAGAAGTGGAGAGAGGGAGTTACACTACAAGAAAACAAAAGAAAAGAAAAGTTAAAGAAAGGAAGTTACACTACAACAAAGTAAAAGTAAAGGAGTGAAGAAGAATGAAGTTACACTACAATAAGGAAGTAAAAGCAAATGGCAAAGACAAGTAAATGGAAAGAAGGAAGAGAAGTAGTACATGTATTAGCTTGTCACCCTTCCAATACAACACTTACACACACTCTCTCTCTCTTTCACTCTAATGGCTAAAACAACAACTAGAAGAAGAACAACAACAACAACTACAAACCTACAAACAAGATTACAAAAACTTGCTCTAACTCTGGATCTGCTCAAACTGAAGACCCCAGGGGGGTATTTATAGGCACCAGGGGAAAGAGGGCCACGTGGGAAGCACGTGGCCCAAAGCGCAGGCACGCGCGCGCCCAAAGGGCCGCGGAAACGCGGCCTGGGCCTCGTTTTCGCGGCCCTACCAGGGCGGCGCGCGCCTGGCTTCGGGCAGCGCGTCGCCCAGACTGTCTTCTGATGCCTTGATCTTCTGGATTTGTAATTTAATACCCTGGGCTGACAAAATCTTCACCCTAAAGTCAATGGCTACTTGATAGGCTTTTAATCACCAATTAAATGGTGATTTAGGTCTTCTTCTTCATTTGCACACCATGGACCTAGGATCAAGCAAGCAAGGTTTTATTAGCAAAATTTTACATGAAATAAATATGAGAATGTTATGAAGATTATGCAAAATTAGAGACTAATCACACCCCCACACTTATCTTTTTACTCTTCCAGAGCACAACAAAAATAAGAAAATTATTATACCACTTTCGCAGGTGATACGATTGCACTGAGCATGTGCAACAAGCCTTTAAACCTCTAGGTTTCCCCTAGAGGAGGAGTGTTGTCTCCTGAGGGTTTTCAGCGGATTGCACCCACAAAATTCAGTAAGTAAAGAAGTTAGTTGTTAGAAATAATTTCTCTCTCTGTTTTTTTTAATGAAAAAAACTTTCAATCATCTAAGTAAAAATGACCGAATGATGTAAGAATTAGGTTTAACCCTCATAAGTCCTCTTATATTTTAGCCTTCATAAAAGAAGAAACTATGATTTTTCTTTAAATTTAGAAAGGATCTTGTACTTCTAACTCATTCTTTTATTTTGCTTTAGATAGATATGCATAATTTTGTAAGTGTGATGTGCTTGGGATTTTTCAACTCAACTTTGAATATCATTTAATTTTATTAATGTTTACTTATTATTCTAGGTTCCATTAGGCTTTCTACCTCACTTATGTAACACATATCAAACCGATGACTCCCAAACCAGATGGTCTTAGGGCACCAGGTGGAAAAACACCCGTCAGGTCAAGTATGCAAGTGGAGTAGGCCACGAAATCAAAATTTATTTATACATTATTGAATATAGATTTTTTTTTTGGCGTGAGTAACATGCTTCATGAGGCACAATTATCTAGCTTTTTTTTTTCCAGAGTTGTGTCTCTAAATCCCAAGCATGTGTGTGTGGTTTATGCATATTCTACTAAGGCTAAAATAAAAGGTATGAGTTATTTTCCTTATCCCTTCTAACTTTTTAGTCAAACCAATCTTTCTTATTTATTTAGGCAAAAATAAAGATTCATTAATAAGGTTCCCGTAATTCCTACAATCTTTTGGTATTTTTATAAAGAGTATGAAATTTCTTTTCAATCTGGAGATTTTTTTTTGAAAGAAAAAGAAAGAATAAAAGGAAAAAGAAAAAGTGTTAGCACCCCCCCACACCTATCTAAGGCATTGTCCTCAATGAATGCATATGGAAATGCAAATGCAATAAATAGGGGAAAGAAAATGATGTCACCGTCTTCGTGGACTCGGGCAGACCAAGTGCGAAGAGGCTAAAGAAATGTCAAAAAGAATGTACACGGGGTAAGCATATAAACAAAAAATTTTATTTGTTTGTTGTGGTTAGGTGTATACGAGGCAAAAAGAGTCAGCACACTATCATCTGGAGTCATAGGCTCAGTGGTCAAGAAGGGCTTCAGTCTTTGCCCATTCACTTTGAATTCCGTGTTGTTCTTAGGGTCTGCAATAAGCACAGCACCGTGTGGGAAAACAGTTCGCACAATGAACGGTCCCGACCAACGAGTTTTCAGCTTCCCCGTGAAAATATGAAGCCTAGAGTTATACAACAGAACCATATCTCCCGGTGCATAATTTTTTCGGGTTATGATTTGGTCATGAAAAAGTTTAGTCCTTCTCTTGGTGATTCGAGCATTCTCATAGGCTTCATTTCGTATCTCCTCTAATTCTGAAATTTGCAGTTTCCTAAGTTCACCGGCCTTGGTCAGATCAAAGTTGAGTTGCTAATTGCCCAGATGGCCCGGTGTTCTAACTCTACTGGCAGATGATAGGCTTTTTCAAACACAATTCTATAAGGAGACATCCCCAGAACTGTCTTAAAAGCAGTGCGGTATGCCCACAATGCATCATTGAGATTAACCGACCAATCCTTTCGGTTTTGTCCGACAGTCTTTTCCAGAATGAGCTTGATCTGTCAGTTGGTGACTTCGACCTGCCCATTTGTCTAGGGATGATAATGGAGTTGATAACTTGTGATTGATGGAATATTTTCGCATCAGAGTTTCAAAAACTCTGTTGCAAAAATGTGATCCATTATCACTAATTATCGCTCTGGGGGTACCAAATCGGGAGAAGATGTTCTCTTTGAGAAATTTGACAACCACTTTATTGTCATTCGTCTTAGTTGGCACAGCTTCTACCCACTTAGAGACATAATTTACAGTAACCAAAATGAATTGGTTGCCGAAGGAATTGGGAAATGGCCCCATGAAATCAATACCCCAAACATCAAAAATTTCAACTTCAAGGATTGGGTTCAGGGGCATCATGTCACTTCTTGAAATCTTCCCAATTTTCTGACAATTTGTGCATGACTTGCAAAAATGATATAAGTCTTTGAACAAAGTGAGCCAGTAGAACCCACTTTGTAGAACCTTCTCTGCAGTCTTGCGGGGACCGAAGTGTCCTCCACATGCAAGGTCATGACAAAAGCTGAGCACACTCCTCTGTTCCTCCTCTGGTATGCATCATCTAATAATTTGGTCGGGACAATACTTAAAAAGATATGGTTCTTCTCAGAAGAAGTACCATACTTGGGCAAAGAAGCGGTCTTGGTCTTGTTTAGTCCAGTCAGCGGGTAATTATCCCGTGGCCAGGTAATTAACAATATCCGCATACCAAGGTTCCTTAAGAATGGCTAGGATGTGCTCGTCTGGGAAATCCTCGTTGATCGGAGCTTGGATGGTTGGTGCATTCGGAATTCGTGAGAGATGATCAGCAACCAAATTTTCTATACCTCGTTTATCCTGAATTTTTAAGTCAAATTCTTGAAGTAAAAGGATCCACCGAATCAATCGGGCTTTTGCTTCCTTCTTGGTCATGAGGTATTTCAGAGCCAAGTAATCCGTAAAAATCACCGTCTTCGAACCTAACAAGTAAGGCCGGAACTTTTCTAACGCAAAGACAACGGCCAAGAATTCCTTCTCAGTCGTTGTATAGTTCTGTTGGGCGTCATTCAAAGTCCTACTCGAGTAATAAATCACGTGCTGCCTATTGTCTATGCATTGTCCTAGAACATCGCCAATAGCAAAATCAGATGCATCACACATGATTTCAAATGGCTGGGTCCAATTAGGAGCAGAAATGATAGGCGCAGAGATAAGTTCTTGCTTAAGTTTTCCCCATGATTTAAAACACTCATCGTTGAAATCAAAGGGCACGTCCTTAGCGAGCAGGTTGGTTAAGGGCCTAGCGATTTTGCTAAAATCCTTAATGAACCGTCGGTAGAACCCAGCATGCCCTAGAAAGGATCTAATATCCTGGATGCTTTTGGGTGGTGGAAGTTTAGCAATCACTTCTATTTTAGCCTTATCCACTTCTATGTCTCTCCTCGAAATCTCCTAGCCCAAGACAATCCCCTGTCTCACCATGAAGTGACATTTTTTTCAGTTTAGTGTTAGGTTCTTCTCAATGCATCTTTGTAGCACTAACTCTAAGTGATGAAGACACTGATCAAATGAATCTCCATAGATGGAGAAGTCATCCATGAAAATCTCAAGAAAACATTCCACCATGTCAGAGAACAAACTAAGCATGCGTCGTTGGAACGTTGCGGGAGCATTGCACAATCCAAAAGGCATGCGCCGATAAGCAAAGGTTCCGAACGGGCAAGTGAACGTCGTCTTTTCCTGGTCTTCTGCAGCAATGGGGATTTGATTGTATCCCGAGTACCCATCTAGAAAGCAGTAGTACTCATGTCCAGCCAAACGCTCAAGCATTTGGTCGATGAAGGGTAGCGGGAAGTGGTCTTTACGGGTAGCTGCATTCAGCTTCCTGTAGTCGATACAAACACGAACCTTGGTAGGCAGTCTTGTTTGTACCAACTCTTTTTTCTCATTTTCTACCACCGTAAAGCCAGCCTTCTTTGGGACCGCATGAACATGGCTAACTCATTGGCTATCAAAAATGGGATAAATTATCCCATTATCTAATAGTTTCAGAATTTCAGCCTTAACTGCCTCTTGCATGAGAGGGTTAAGCCTGCGTTGTGGGTCCCTCCTAGGGATTTCTTCTTCGACTAAATGGATTCTATGTTGTAGTATGGCTGGACTTATTCCCTTGATGTCCTTCATCGTCCATCCAATGGCTTCCCTATATCTTTTCAGAATAGACATTAAGCTGTCCTCTTGTTGCTCAGTCAGGTGGGATGCTATGATGACTGGCAAGGTGTCCTTTCCGCCCAGGTAGGCGTACTTGAGGTGTTCAGGTAAGGCTTTTAGCTCTAGGGAAGGTGTTGCTTCATTGGAGGCAATCTCTGGGCTTTCAATCCTAGGATGGGGTACACTTGGGTTTGACGCCTAATCCACTGCTGAATCTATGATCTAGTCTAGATTAAAATCCTCAGCCTCCAGATCAAACTCTGCCTCAGTTTCTATCTCCATACTTTCCTCATGCTCACTGGTCAGGTTTTCAATAGAATTGACCTCAAACGTCTGATCATTGACATCCCTAGGTTGTCTTCCAAGATTGAAGACATTGACTTCCTTCGTCATGTCTCCAAAAGTCAATCGCATGGACCCGTTCCTACAGTTGATTATGGCATTGGCTGTAGCAAGGAATGGGCGCCCTAAGATGACGGAAGTTTGAGACCTAAGATTGGACACAGGTTGGGTCTCAAGCACAATGAAGTCAATGGGGTAAATGAAATCCCCGACTCGAATAAGGACGTCTGTGATTTCCCCTTTTGGAATCTTCACAGATCGGTCAGCTAGCTGAATGGTGACTCGAGTTGGGCTTAGCTCGCCCAACCCCAGTTGCTGGTATACTGAGAGAGGTAGCAAGTTGATACTTGCCCCAGGTCAAGAAGCGCTCTACTGATTTCGGTCTGTCCTATGGTGCAAGAAATGGTGGGATATCCGGGATCCTTGTATTTCACTGGAATGGGACCAGACAGAATTTCGCTTATATTAGTGGCCAAGAAGACTTTCTTGGGCACATTTGTCTTTCTCTTCTTTGTACACATATCCTTAAGAAATTTGGCATAAGCCGGGACTTGTTGGATAGCGTCAAGAAGTGGCACATTCAATTTGACCTGGTTGAACATTTCTAGCATTTTCTCCATGTGCATATTTCTATTGTTGTTACTAAGCCTATTGGGAAAGGGTGCTACAGGCTTATGAACTTGTTCAGCAGTTTTGTCCTCGTCAGATGTTTGTGGAGTGGATTGGGAGGAACTAGCAGAGGTGGAGGCAGGAGTGGGATCAGGATGGACTGGACTTTTCTGTTGGTAGACCTGGTTGTCTACCTTCTTTCCAGATCGCAGTGTGTGAACAGCATTGCACTGGTTAATCGATGGATCCTGAATTTCATATGCTTGATTGGAGGTTTTTGGGTTAACTAGCGGCTGACTAGGCAAAGTACCTTTTGGTATTTCACTTAGGGAGCTAGCTAACTGGCTCATCTGTATTTCCAATCTCGATATGGCCTGTGAATGATTGTTCAGAGTTTGTCCCTGATTTTGCATAAAAGCGGTTTGGGACTTTATGAAAGCCTCTATGTTCTCCTCCAATTTACTGATTTCTTTTCCATTGGTGAGCCTTGGGAGGAGGAAGCTGGGGCTTGACTGAGAAAAGTTGGTGGAGGAGCAGGATGGTGAAAGTTATTGAAAAAATTAGGCCTGGGAGGATTGTTTTGGGCCCAGGAGAAATTGGGGTGATTTCTCCAGCCGGGATTGTAGGTCTGTGAGTAGGGGTTGTGAGGCGGCCGTGAGTAAGCCGCGTTCAGGTGTTCCTGCGGCACTTGCTGGGCATGAAAAACAGGGCACTCTTTAAAGACATGGTTTGGTACCTGACAATATGAACAACCCAGATTGTGAATTGGTGATGGGTTGATCTGGTTGACATTGGCAGACTCGTTTATTTCCAGAGCCTCTATCCTTCTCATTAGGGTAGCAATCTTAGCCTCGGCAGCTATGGATGATTCTAGAGATAGGAGCCCTCCTCTTGAAGCTATAGATGGTGAATTCCTAGGTTTTTCCGAGGCTGGCTTCCATTGCAGGGTTTTTTCCGCTAAATCCTCAAATAAATCCCAACCCTGATTCTCATCCTTCTGCAAGAACCCTCCCTGACACATCGTTTCTAACAGGGTTTTAGTCTGATAATCTAGACCATCATAGAGAATCTAGCACTGACGTCATTTCTTCACGCCATGATGAGGGCACTGAGGTAGGAGATCTTTGAATCGCTCAAAGTATCTCCAAAATGGTTCGCTCGGGTCTTACATAAACTGCATGATGTTCTTCCTAATGAGGACAGTTTTGTGAATTGGGTAAAATTTCTTCAAGAAGGCCTTGATGAAATCATTCTAGGTCGTGACTGAATCTGCTGCCAAGCTGTACAACCATTTCTTAGTTAGGTCCTTTAGAGAAAAAGGGATGAAACGTAACCTAACGGTATCGTCTCCTATCTGGGGTATACGCATCATGAGGCATACTTCTTCAAATTCCCTAACGAAGAAGTATGTGTCCTCCGATTCTAAACCATGAAATTTGGGAAGAGTGTTAATGAATTGGGGCTTTAACTCGAAGTTATTTCCGTTTGCTTCAGGAAGTTTTATACAAGATGGAAGTGAAGTTCTGATCGAGTAAAATCTATCCTGAAGTGATGCCATCACCGGTTCTGGATGCAAGGGTAGAGAAGTGTTTCTTATTAATCTGGAAGTTGACGGATCTCTCACCCACTCTTGCATGCAGCACACCACAAACAACGTGAAGACAACAAACAATCGAAAAAGAAGTAAAAAACAAACAAAAAAAAGAAAAATAACCACAAGCCTTAGTTTAAGGTACCTGGACCTAGACGACTCCTAACTGGTCGATTCTCCAGGGAAGGTTGTTGCAGGAACTCGACTACAAGTTAATCGGCCAGGAAAGGGCAAAGCTCGGGGGGAGGTATCCGGGTGGAGCCATGAGCCTAATTACGCCAAACCACGGAGCTTTCAAGGCTTTACCTCTCAATCCATTTTCCTTAGACACCGATTTTGCAGAGTATAGTTCTTACAATTTCCAACCTCGGTTAATCTCTTAGTGAGTCCGAGATGTCCCTAGGGCCAACGTCTATTGATTTTTAGTTAAGGCTTGGGAAAATGTGAGTGCACTTGGAGATGGTTTTTGGGCTAAAGAAGGGTGATGAAATCCCCACCTTATCTTGTTTATTTGGGTTTTGCCCTTAATGTCAATTGTGCAAGTGTACAGTTTATTCACAATAAGGTAACACTCAAAGCGGTAAATCACTTCAAAATGTTGGTCCTATTCTATATGAATGCACACGTACCTTTTCTCCAGCACTCTTCAACAGAAATTGAAATGAATTGAAATAGACACGTGCCCTAAATGCAAAAGTCTAATCCAAATTTCAATTAAGCAATAAGTGAATTTCTGTTGAGTTTATTATACATGTATAAATGTAAAGCATCCAAGGAAACTAAAAATTTAGAAAGTAATTTTTTTTAGCGGCTTTCGGCAACCCTGCAAACGAGTTTGTTAGTATTTCAATCGGAAAAACTCGCTTTTACACGAATTTTTCCGAGGGCAAATGAGTCCTCGCGCAATGTCCTTGGCCACCTCTTTTGCTTCCCGCGATAGTGAGCTCCTTGGTACTTCTCCTACACACAAAAAGAACAATCTTTAGTAGTGAATAATAAAGCCGTTCCCTCCCCGACAATGGCGCCAAAATTTGATCGACAAAAAGCAAGTACTAAAATAAGAGAAGGAAGTGTGGATTGATGTTACTGCTTTTACGATTCTTCCGTAGTAGCGAAGTGGCTATACGGGTCGTATCCACAAGGAGGGAGAGCGATGGAAGCTTGATGCGGCCTCAAAGTTCAAGAAGAAAGAAAGTTCTTGTTTCCAAATAAAGAATTGAAAAGTGAAAACAAGTTGTTTTTAAGAATAGTTGGAAAATGTTTTGGTGGTTTGTAAAAGGGATTTTTTTCTTAGTTGTAAAAATGCATGGCTAACTTTCTACTAAGTGCTCCCACAAATTTCTAACCTTTGGAAGATAGCCTCACGATGGATCATAGGCGAACACAAACCTTTTGCATTGGAACTATTCACGTGGAAATCGAGTGAAAGTTCATCCTAAAACTTAGCTTTACACGGCAAAAACTCGAACATTCCCTTATCAAGATCCGATAGAAGGCGAGAATAAGGGAAGACTCGAGTGCACTATTGGTATCGGCAAAGTTAAAAGGAGAAGTCTCTAACTTACAATAACAGGTAAAGTACACAACTCATTGATCATCAAAACTCATTAAGCATGAAGTATAAGAAAGTAAATACTTGTAGGTAAATTAGAGTTAGAACCCTCGTCTTAAGATGCCATAACTCTTGTTTGCACAAGGCTTGTTTGACACTATTGACTCATTTGGTTATCAATCAAGTGTTAAAAATTAGTGGGTTAGTAGTTAGTTAGCCATGCTAATGAAAAGTTAGTTAGTCATAAAAGTAAAAGAAACAACAAAGGAAAAGAAGTGGAGAGAGGGAGTTACACTACAAGAAAACAGAAGAAAAGAAAAGTTAAAGAAAGGAAGTTACATTACAACAAAGTAAAAGAAAATGAGTGAAGAAGAATGAAGTTACACTACAACAAGGAAGTAAAAGCAAATGGCAAAGACAAGTAAATGGAAAGAAGGAAGAGAAGTAGTACTTGTATTAGCTTGTCACCCTTCCAATACAACACTTACACACACTCTCTCTTTCACTCTAATGGCTAAAACAACAACTAGAAGAAGAACAATAACAACAACTACAAACCTACAAACAAGATTATAAAAACTTGCTCTAACTCTGGATCTGCTCAAACTGAAGATCCCAGGGGGTATTTATAGGCACCAGGGGAAAGGGGGCCACGTGGGAAGCACGTGTCCCAAAGCGCAAGCGCGCGCGCGCCCAAAGGGCCGCGCTCGCCTGGCTTTGGGCAGCGCGTCGCCCAGACTGTCTTCTGATGCCTTGATCTTCTGGATTTGTGATTTGATACCCTGAGCTGACAAAATCTTCACCCTAAAGTCAATGGCTACTTGGTAGGCTTTTAATCACCAATTAAATGGTGATTTAGGTCTTCTTCTTCATTTGCACACCATAGACCTAGGATCAAGCAAGCAAGGTTTTATTAGAAAATTTTACATGAAATAAATATGAGAATGTGATGAAGATTATGCAAAATTAGAGACTAATCAGTCATGTTTCTGAGTCTTTAAAGATTGCGATTATGATCACATTCCTCTTTATTAGGACTGCAATCATGATTGCAATATTCACAAACGTGTCCTATATTTGAGTCTTTATGAGGACTGCGATCATCCTATATCTGAGTCTTTATGCGCAGTGCTCACGAAATATCTTATTTTTTTAGCTTTTGTGAGGACTGCAACCATGATAGCAGTCCTCACAAATTGCCACATTTCTGAGTCACTCCTCATAGAGGACTGCGATCATGAGTGACAATTCTCATATCAGTATCGTCATCATCATCAGAATCCTCACCCGCTGATATTAAATGATCCCTAATGCTTTTCAGATTTAAACACAAAAAGAAATCATCATGAATACAAACAAAACTAGATCTGTAAAAAAGTCGATCCCAAAAAAAAATTCAGGGCTCCATCCCCGACCCCGGAAGGGGGCTCCCCACGGGCGATCTGACCGCGCAGGTTGACCCGCGAATTACTCTGTGTCGAAATCAAAATTAAGGGGAGAGCAACATCAGAGGCAATGGGGAATGGTAAAATAGGAAATAAAAATATACAAACAAGTGGAGGTTGTGAGGAATCAGTTTATGCTGATGAGGCTGTAGCGAATCAAATTATGACGTTGAGTTTTTTTTTCTAATTATAAAGTAAAGCAGGTGACTGTAGCGAAATATTCCTTATTTAAATTACCAAATAGTTAATTTTGTGGTTAACTTTTTACTTACACTTCCACGTTACTGACCAAACACTGTAAAGTACAATATGCTTTTTTACTTATATTTTCATATTACAATCAAATACCGTAAAATTTACTTGCACAAATCTCAAATTCTTATTACACTTTCACTTTTTCATTCTCATTTCTCACTTGCACCTTTTCTACTCAACGTCACATCCGCTTTCACTTTTGTGTGATTAATGCTAATAATGCTTGTCACCGTTTCTCCTTGGGAATTGAAAGGTGTCCCAATGGACTATGAGTTTTCTTCTTCTTCTTTTTTTTAATTTTATTTTAAGAATCAAATGGACTAGAGATGTTAAAGAAAAGAAATAGAGAAACTGCTGGAATATTTTTCGCTGTCGAAACCAGTGGAAGAATTACACACATAATTATAGTTGGTTGATATCATGGAGATAAAGATGGAGATAAAGAAGTCGAGGTGCCCCTCTTGTGATTAGGTTGGGAGGTTTGGACCGAGTGAGTGAGAAAGAGAGGCCAAGGAAAAGGGAAAGTGCGGGGGAGGTGAAGTCTGGTCCGGTCCACCTTGGCAGGACGATCTGATTGAGAGACAGATACGCTATTGTTTTGGCCTTTTCTTCCTCTTCTTTTTCTTAATTATCTAATTTTATATATTTTTTCTATTATTATTGTTTTCTTCTGATCTTAACTAATACACACACACACACACACACACAACACACACACACACACACACACACTGTTTGATTATCCTATCGTAGCGGCATCAAGGGTCTATATGATTGCTGCGAGTGGCTGCAAGTCGTAAGTTGTAAGTGAGATTTGTAAGATTTTTTTGCAATTACAAGTGAGTTTTGTGCAACTAAGTTTTCAAGTATTTGATTGGTAATGAGAAAGTAAAAAATGTAAGTAAGAAAATATATTGTTCTTTGCGGTGTTTGATTAGAAATGTAGAAGTGTGAAAGTATATTGTCATTTACGGTGTTTAGTTGCTAGCTTATAAATGAGATTTACAAGTGAGCCACAAATTAACTGTTTGAGTTTACAAGTGCAAGTGAGTCTGCAAGTAGACCACAAAATAAAACTTTAATTTAATAATTAAAAAAACTGTTGTAACGCCCCGATCCGGCGGGTACAGGAACGTCACTGCGACGTATATACGCAGGTCAGAAATGTCTTCACGTATATATGCTAAGTATCAGTACAGGTAAGAATCAGAGTACGGAAACACGTAGTGCATTATACATTCCAACGATAGAGTACAATTACAAAGCTATCACCAGATGTGACACAATATTTCAATAATATTACATCACCAATATGGCGCAATTGCGAGAATACAAGGATGTACAAGTATGAACAGTACAAAAGGTGGCCAGAGTCATAGCAGGAGAACTCTAGAGCCAAACAGGGGGCCTGAAAGGATGGGGCTCTGGACGGTCTGCTGGAGATTCACGCTACCGCTGCGCCACTCTGATCTGCAACTGGGAAAATCCACACGCCCCAAGCTCCAAAACCTGGACATGAGGATCCAGAGGAGTTAGAACTCCCCGGCGAGTGGTGATGTGGAAGCCAGATGGCTAGCATGGATAAGCACATCTGTATTGATAAATCTGGATCATAAACATGAAGACCGTGTCATAGGCACAAGCATGCAGGAGCAAGTAGATATACAGCAATTGATATCAAGCAGGGAAGAGAGCAGGAGACAGGTGGGATAGAATACAAGTAAAAGGGAGGATATGAATAGGTATAGTATAATAATCATAAAGCTGGAAATCCGAAGTAAATCCGATACAATCAAACATGGCAAAGCATACTACAGATTCATAGCTGGCATCTCTTATTATTATTATTATTACTCGTCTTACCCCGATGTCTAAATATGTGAACTAGCGTCCCAACGCACATATATCCACATCTGAGTAAAGCAAGGTTGTTATTGGAAACAAACGGGGTATCAACGAATAATGTTTACAGTGGGTCCCGTACATACGCGGGACCACGGCCCAGGATTGTTCCATTGCTTGGTGGACGGAACCTGCCGCAAGGCGATCAGGAGGGTCTTATAGAATGCCCTTATCAAGATGGTACCAGGAAGGAGGGAGCCAGCACTCCCCTCAGTCGCTTGGAGGCCCACAGGTCAGACCGGAAGTTTTAGTTGCACAACATGCCTAGTGCCACTGTAAACACGAACATATATTGATAGCCGCAAGTTTCCCCCGACCCGATGCAAGTTGTTCCTTTTTTATGATTCATTATGTAGTTATCAATTTACGGGAATAGCAGGTGCAAGACATGATCAGGAGTTCAGGAGTACATGAGTACTATAGATTCAGGTCATTGTATATATAATACAAGATAACAAGTACAAGATTCAAGTCACTGCATGTAATGCAGGATAACAAGTATAGTATTCCCGTAAATGTGATAATCACAGGTCAAGTATTAAAATGTCAGGAGGCAAGTGATAAGTCATGTCATAATAAGAAGCAAGTGTCAAGTAGCAAATCGGGTGTCCGGTGATGACACAACAGTTGACAAGTGATACAGACAGGTGTCAGGTATTAGCACGTAGATGGTAGGTATCAAGCAAAAGCATGTCAAGTGTTAACATAACAAGCAAGTACTTAGCAAGTGATAAAGTAATAGCTGAGCACAATCAAGCAGAGCTGAGCAAGCTGGAGCGAAGCTAATGTACAACACTAAATGCTATCACGCTCGGTGTGGTTACCGATCGCAACGTAGCTAGACACACGTGTCGCAGTAAGCGTAGGAACGCTATACTACTACTCACGGGAAGCCATGCTCACGGGGTAATTACACTCGGACGGAGTAAGCGGTAAAGTGTTGACGCTAGATCCACCTACCAGGCGTAGCATAGAGAAGGTCCAGAGGACTTCAAACCTCAAAGGTTGTACCCAGAGGTTAGGGTACCTGCAGAGAAGGTGTTAGTTCTAGATACAAATACATAAGACAATCAAGTCGATCCAACGAAGTGTGAAAGTCAAGATGAAAGCGAGAACACTCGCCTAAGTCTTCAGAAAACACAGTGAATTCTCGATCTCCGAAATCCAGGTAATCAACGCTTAGTGCGTTAGAGAGAAAGTGATAGAGAGAGGAGGAAATCAAGAGAGAGAAAGAGAATGAGAGAGAGGAGAGAGAAGGTGAGAGCTAGAGAGAGAAGTCCATGGAGAGAGAGAGTGTACAGGGAGAGAGAGTATGTACAGGGAGACGCGAGTTTGAGAGTGAGACGCGGGGGTCGCGTCGCGTAGATGCCACAAATGCGGGGTTCGAGACCCGCGTTCAAGTCAGGACACGAGAAGAACGCGGACGCGGACGTGGTTTTCGCGTTGCGTTAACACGAGAAGAACACAGACGCGGGCATGAGCTCCGCGTCGCGTCGATACAGGAAGGACACAGACGCGGGCATGGGCTCCGCGTTGCGTCGATACAGGAACGCGAAGGCCGCGTTGTACAAATGTCAAGAACGCGAAGATTCGCGTTAAGGAATTGCCTAGACGCAGGAGGTAAAATTCGCGTCTAGCAATCAACAAAGAGAAAGAGAGAGATAGGGAAAGAGGAAGAGTGGGACGCAGGTTTTGGGAGGAAAATCAGAGAAGACAAGGAAAGGGAAAAGGAAAGGAAATGAAAAAGAAAGGAAAGAAAGAAAGAAGGAAAATAAAGAAAGAAGGAAAAGAAAGAAGAGAAGGGAAGGGGGTGGTAGCCGGCGATGGCCGGTGGTCGTCGGCGGCGGCCGGAGATGGCGGAAGTGGCTGGAGATAGCCGGCCAAAAACCCAAGCCCAAGCTAAAGAGGGTGCAAGTCTAGCTCATTTTGGATTTTCGGAATTTTGAAAACGATGTTTCGGAGAGCGACGAGTTGGCTAGGATGGAAGAGCTCGCCGAGGAGGAGAACTTGGTGTGGTTGGTGGTGGCTAAGGTGGAGTATATGGTGGTGGAAATGGTAGAGAAGGTGGTGGTGGATATGGGTTATTTGGTAGAAAAGAAGAGGAAGAAGAAGGTGGTGATGATGGTGTTGTGGTTGTTGTTGTTGTTGGGATGGAGGAGGAGATGGAGGAGAAAGAGATGGTGGAATTGGTGGTGGAAATGGAGGGGAAAGTGGTGGGTGGAGTGGCCGGCCAAGGAGGGCTTAGGGCTATTTTCATGGCTGCCACTTCGTTGGCTGCTGGAAACAAAGAAGAAGAAAGAAAAAGAAATGAAAGAGAAGGAAGGAAAACGGGGGTAGTTATATAAGGGAGAATAATTATATTATAATATAGCCATACCCATCCTATTAATGAAACTTGCGTTTCATTCAAAAGAGCTGCGTCTCATATAGGTGGGATCCGCGTCTAGGCAAAAGAAAGCCAGACGCGGAAATAAAGCTGCGTCCGGGAGGAAAAACGCGAGATTTGCGTTTGCCAGAAAAGACAAAAAAAGCATGGTGAAGTTGATCTTGCAGGACAAGCATTAAATGCAGTATGGAGAGCATCCCTACATTAAATGCGGAATCCAGGTTAGTGAAACTCGCGTCTAGCGAGGAGAGAGAAAAAGAGAAAAGTATAATATCTGGATAAAATTCCGGTATCTGGGAAAACACCGAAAACTCCGGAAAAGTCCAAAAAATGAAGTAGTTTGAAAAGATTCCCAAATATTCTCAAAAATAAGAAATATTATATAAAGATTTTGGTGAAATAGGTTTTCAGAAATTCAATCTCATTTTCAAAATAAAATTCTGAAGTCAACCGTCAATACTAGTCTACACCTGGTCGGCCGGATTTTGATAAAATCTGAACAATCTCAGAAAATTCCTAAAATGAGAAAATATAATTCTAAGAAGTAATATGAAAGTGGAATCCAGAAATTTAATTTCAATTGTAAACTAAAATTCCTGGAATCAACCAGTGATACTGGCCGACACCAAATCCAGTGAAATTTCGATAAATTTAGAAAATTCTCAAAAAAATTATTTAGATAGAAAATGTAATTTTAAGAAGTTACAGGGAAACCATTTTTAGAATTTCAATTCCGTTTGTAAATTAAAAATCCGAGAATCTGTCAGCGGTGTCGGTCAACACCGGTTTTGAAGATTTTCAATTTAATTCAGAAAAATTCCAGAAAATCATAGAAAATCTAAAATATTGGAAAACGGTGTTTGAAACTAAAATCGGTCAAATCTGAATACCAGAATGACCAAATCGAGTAATACTCTAGGATCGGACTCCCGGTTCAGACTAGGGCTGACTCCGAGTCCACAAATCCAGATCCACAGCAAAACGATCATATAAATAATTCATAGTACAAAACAAATACTGAAATCAAATCAAAAAATACGATCAAAAATACGAATACGCAACTAAGTACGCATTCCGGGAGCGGGGTGTTACACTTCATCCACCTTACAAAAAATTGCGTCCTCGCAATTTCGATAAGGGGTAAAATGTGAACACAAAAAGTTAGGAATGAGGATTATATCAATCAAGATATGAATAACTATGAGCCGTTCTCCCAAATCGACTGAACGGTAAACTTAGAACTGAGACACCTATGCCCTTCTGCCGTATATATACATCCTCTGACGGTGCCATCATAATACTGATCTGATGTCTACTTATAAAAGAACACTGTCAGAACTTTAAAAAAACTAACCCATTCTGAATAATATAAAGTGAGATAACTTGGTGAGATAATCAATAATACTTCAATCAGACTGTGAACCAAAGCTGATGAAATCCATAGGAATCCGTAGTGCTGAAATCCATAAATATAAAATCCTGCATGGCATGATGTTGTCCTTCTGCAGTAGAATTACTAATGTGCCACATACATATTAATTCCCTGGGAATAAACCAGAATACCCAAGATAAAGAAAACCTTGATAATGCTGAGTATAAATCAAGAAGATCAATAATTAAGAATTTTTGCATACTGGGCGTTGCTAACTCTGAAAGACATAATCAAGAATATAGAATAACCCTGAAGAATTCTAAATACTGACTTCTAAATAATAACCCGACTGCAGATGAAACATGTAGAAGATATCTGAGCAATGCAAGATTGGTCGAATGGATCATTGACAAGGATCATGGCGATGGCTCAGATACAGTGATAAAACCATGTTCAGCGGATCCATGAAAGCACGCTAGGCAGAAGAAATCCGAGGAACGGGCTAGAGTGCTAAGCACTGAAGGAACTAGCCACGGGCAAAGCAAGCCTAGGTGAAGCTATCGCGTAGCATAGCTCAGGTGTTAAGCATTAGGGTGCGGCGAAGCTAACGCTCTGCGAGGCTCGCATATGGCGAAGCTCACGCGGCGAAGCCAGCGCGTAACACAACGCTAAATGCTAAGTACTAGGGTGCAGCGAAGCTCACACCCGGTTAGGTTCACGGATGACTAGAACACGACCCTCGCTTGGCGAGGCTAGCGGAGCCTATGGTCCACCAAATCAATAAAGACTGCCAGGAGTAAGTGGCCCTGAGAACACGATCAGGAAATTATAATAACCGAAATGTGTCCCGAATGCTGTCTTCTAAATAATAACCTGACTGCATATTAGCCCTGAGAATACCCGAGTTTCATGAACATAGTCGAAGAAATCATGAGCGCTATTGGAGTAATAGAAATGAAAAATACCATAACTCTGTCTGTCAGAAGTCCTGATTCTGGAATACTGTTTTATATTGACACTCCTCATGTACAGTCTATCTGATTATATAAGCGATGACTACTCTGCTTGATGTACTGGTCTCCCGTGATGTATCCATAAATACAAGAATATAATGCGATGTCGAAGATCTGTCCAATATAAGACAATGTGATGTACCAGAGTCGAGGAATGCCAGAACATAATGAGAACGAACCACATCTGCCCTGCTGTTATCTCTCTAGCCTGCGCATATCTTGAGTTAGCATAAGGATTATGAAAATCAGAATAGTAAAAATAGAAGAGATAGGAATCATGAAATAGGGAGGTAGACACGGATGGACTAAGATTGGTGATGATAATGCAATGAGAATGATATGATATAGAGAATTTACCAACTCCCGGACATGCTAAAAATGGGGACAATGGTTATGGTCAGTACTTTCAGGGTTCCTTTTAAGATATTGAGCATCCTTTTCTGTTCTCACTCCATCAGTATCCTGACTTCCTCTTCAGTCAGATTATGTGTTTGCCTCCTTCTACCATGTGCCCTCGCTCTTAGTCTCTTTTGTGTATGACTCCATGCTTGATGCTTGGGATGAAGCGAGATTATTCTGCCAGTAGGTCCTGGATTCCTTCCCAATGGTGATACTGGATGAGTTGATTTGATTAGTGTGATGTTCTCTGTCTCCTTGAACAGACAGTCACTTTTCAACTAATCTCTGGACCCATATATGACATAATTCATAATCTTTCTGGCGGTTGTGTTATAGGTACCCGGCTTCAGACAATACCCACATATCATATGTTGAGGGCAAGGTTGGAGGGATGGCTTAGCTAGTGGGGCATCCAGTGGCCTGTTTGAGTCTTCAACTTCCATCAACTGAGAGGGTCTCTTTGCCAACTTCATCTGCATCTCATCCTGATCTTTCTTCTCCAGGTCCGTTCTACTTCCCGAGCGATGGCAAAAACTTGAGAATAGTTCTTGGGCTGCTTGGGATTAAGAAACATCTTGATCCTCATCTTCAGGTCTCACTAAAATATTGCTTGCTCGGTTCTCCTTATCGGCCACCATGTAAGACACCGACCGACTATGCCTTAGGAATTTTGCAGTGTACTTATTTACAATTCGATCTCCTTACTGCAATTTGATAAATCATTCTTTCATATCTTTCTGAGCTATTACAGAGAAGAATCTTCTCATAGAAATCCTTCGAGAACTGGTCCCAAGTGATGGGCTTTTCCTGTCTCGCTGCTTTCGCCAACCACCACGTTCTGGCCATATCTTTCAACTGAATCTTGGTCATTTTCACTTGGTTCTCGTCAGGGATTCGAGTTGCCTTCAGGAGATCCATCATGTTTACCAGCCACTGCTATGCATCTAGGGCTCCTTCATGCTTGAAAAGATTGCCGGTTGTAATTTCCTGAAATCCAACATGTTGCCTGGCTTCTGTTCCCGGAGTACAACCAATAGCCTTTGGTGCAGGACCTTCGTCTGTTCTTGTTAGTTTTTCATCATATTTTGAAGAAATCATCTCAAATCAACACTTCCTCCATTAGGGCCACTCTAAGAAGAACCAGAACCGTTATGATTTCCCTGTCTTTTCATGTCCGAGTTGGTCTAAGAATAACGAGAAACGGAAGTATGAAAGGATGGGAGAACTTCAGGATTCAAGGTTAAGATTATCAAGAGAGAATGGATAACTTTGTACTTGCAGTTGGATTGTATAACCACGACTCATGCATTCCAGTTGCAAATTTCTTTACCATTAATTTGCCGAGTGGTTGTACTGAGGATGTGATAGCCTAGGCTCTGATACCACCCTGTAACGCCCTGATCCGGCGGGTACGGGACGTCACTGCGACGTATATACGTAGGTCAGAAATGCCCTCACGTATATACTCTAAGCGTCAGTACAGGCAAGAATCAGAGTACGGAAACACGTGGTGCATTATACATTCCAACGATAGAGTACAATTACAAAGCTATCACCAGATGTGACACAATATTTAAATAATATTACATCACCAATATGGCGCAATTGCGAGAATACAAGGATGTACAAGTATAAACAGTACAAAAGGTGGCCAGAGTCATAGCAGGAGAACTCTAGAACCAAACAGGGGGCCTGAAAGGATGGGGCTCTGGACGGTCTGCTGGAGATCCACGCTACCGCTGCGCCACTCTGATCTGCAACTGGGAAATTCACACGCCCCAAGCTCCAAAACCTGGACATGAATCCAGAGGAGTCAGAACTCCTCGGCGAGTGGTGATGTGGAAGCCAGATGGCGAGCATGGATAAGCACATGTGTATTGATAAATCTGGATCATAAACATGAAGACCGTGTCGTAGGCACATGCATGCAGGAGCAAATAGATATACAGCAATTGATATCAAGCAGGGAAGAGAGCAAGAGACAGGTGGGATAGAATACAAGTAAAAGGCAGGATATGAACAGGTATAGTATAATAATCATAAAACTGGAAATCCGAAGTAAATCCGATACAAGCAAACATGGCAAAGCATACTACAGATTCATAGCTGGCATCTCTTATTATTATTATTATTACTCGTCTTACCCCGATGTCTAGATATGTGAACTAACGTCCCAGCGCACATATATCCACATCTGAGTAAAGCAAGATTGTTATTGGAAACCAATGGGGGTATCAATGAACAATGTTTACAGTGGGTCCCGTACATACCCGGGACCACGGCCCAGGATTGTTCCGTTGCTTGGTGGACGGAACCTGCCGCAAGGCGATCATGAGGGTCTTATAGAATGCCCTTATCAAGATGATACCAGGAAGGAGGGAGCCAGCACTCCCCTCGGTCGCCTGGAGGCCCACAGGTCAGACCGGAAGTTTTAGTTGCACAACATGCCTAGTGTCACTGTAAACACGAACATATATTGATAGCCGCAAGTTTCCCCCGACCCGATGCAAGTTGTTCCTTTTTATGATTCATTATGTAGTTATCAATTTACGGGAATAGCAGGTGCAAGACATGATCAGGAGTTCAGGAGTACATAAGTACTATAGATTCAGGTCACTGTATATATAATACAAGATAACAAGTACAAGATTCAAGTCACTGCATGTAATGCAGGATAACAAGTATAGTATTCTCGTAAATGTGATAATCACAGGTCAAGTATTAAATGTCAGGAGGCAAGTGATAAGTCATGTCATAATAAGAAGCAAGTGTCAAGTAGCAAGTCGGGTGTCCGGTGATGACACAACAGTTGACAAGTGATACAGACAGGTGTCAGGTATTAGCATGTAGATGGTAGGTATCAAGTAAAAGCATGTCAAGTGTTAACATAACAAGCAAGTACTTGGCAAGTGATAAAGTAATAACTGAGCACAATCAAGCAGAGCTGAGCAAGCTGGAGCGAAGCTAATGTACAACACTAAATGCTATCACGCTCGGCGTGGTTACCGCTCGCAACGTAGCTAGACACACGTGTCACAGTAAGCGTAAGAACGCTATACTACTACTCATGGGAAGCCATGCTCACGGGGTAATTACACTCGAACAGAGTAAGCGGTAAAGTGTTAACGCAAGATCCACCTACCAGGCGTAGCATAGAGAAGGTCCAGAGGACTTCAAACCTCAAAGGTTGTACCCAGAGGTTAGGGTACCTGCAGAGAAGGTGTTAGTTCCAGATACAAATACATAAGACAATCAAGTCGATCCAACGAAGTGTGAAAGTCAAGATGAAAGCGAGAACACTCGCCTAAGTCTTCAGAAAACACAGTGAAATTCCCGATCTCCGGAATCCAGGTAATCAACGCGTTAGTGCGTTAGAGAGAAAGTGATAGAGAGAGGAGGAAATCAAGAGAGAGAAAGAGAATGAGAGAGAGGAGAGAGAAGGTGAGAGCTAGAGAGAGAAGTCCATGGAGAGAGAGAGTGTACAGGGAGAGAGAGTATGTACTGGGAGAGAGAGTTTGTACAGGGAGACGCGAGTTTGAGAGTGAGACGCGGGGGTCGCGTCGCGTAGATGCCACAAACGCGGGGTTCGAGACCCGCGTTCAAGTCAGGACACGAGAAGAACGCGGACGCGGACATGGTTTCCGCGTTGCGTTAACACGAGAAGAACACAGACGCGGGCATGAGCTCCACGTCGCGTCGATACAGGAAGGACACAGACGCGGGCATGGGCTCCGCGTTGCGTCGGTACAGGAACGTGAAGGCCGCGTTGTACAAATGTCAAGAACGCGAAGATTCGCGTTAAGGAATTGCCTAAACGCAGGAGGTAAAATTCGTGTCTAGCAATCAACAAAGAGAAAGAGAGAGAGACAGGGAAAGAGGGAGAGTGGGACGCAGGTTTTGGGAGGAAAATCAGAGAAGACAAGGAAAAGGAAAAAGGAAAGGAAATGAAAAAGTAAGGAAAGAAAGAAAGAAGGAAAATAAAGAAAGAAGGAAAAGAAAGAAGAGAAGGGAAGGGGGTGGTGGCTGGAGATAGCCGGCCAAAAACCCAATCCCAAGCTAAAGAGGGTGCAAGTCTAGCTCATTTTAGATTTTCGGAATTTTGAAAACGATGTTTCGGAGAGCGACGAGTTGGCTAGGATGGAAGAGCTCGCCGAGGAGGAGAACTTGGTGTGGTTGGTGGTGGCTAAGGTGGAGTATATGGTGGTGAAAATGGTGAAGAAGGTGGTGGTGGATATGGGTTATTTGGTGGAAAAGAACAGGAAGAAGAAGGTGGTGAAGATGGTGTTGTGGTTGTTGTTGTTGTTGGGATGGAGGAGGAGATGGAGGAGAAAGAGATGGTGGAATTGGTGGTGGAAATGGAGGGGAAAGTGGTGGGTGGAGTGGCCGGCCAAGGAGGGCTTAGGGCTGTTTTCATGGCTGCCACTTCATTGGCTGCTGGAAACAAAGAAGAAGAAAGAAAAAGAAATGAAAGAGAAGGAAGGAAAAGGGGGGTGGTTATATAAGGGAGAATAATTATATTATAATATAGTCATTCCCATCCTATTAATGAAACTTGCGTTTCATTCAAAAGAGCTGCGTCTCATATAGGTGGGATCCGCGTCTAGGCAAAAGAAAGCCAGACGCGGAAATAAAGCTGCGTCCGGGAGGAAAAACGCGAGATTTGCGTTTGCCAGAAAAGACAAAAAAAGCATGGTGAAGTTGATCTTGCAGGACAAGCATTAAATGCAGTATGGAGAGCATCCCTGCATTAAATGCGGAATCCAGGTTAGTGAAACTCGCGTCTAGCGAGGAGAGAGAAAAAGAGAAAAGTATAATATCTGGATAAAATTCCGGTATCTGGGAAAACACCGAAAACTCCAGAAAAGTCCAAAAAATGAAGTAGTTTGGAAAGATTCCCAAAAATTCTCAAAAATAAGAAATATTATATAAAGATTTTTGGTGAAATAGGTTTTCAGAAATTCAATCTCATTTTCAAAATAAAAATTCTGAAGTCAACCGTCAATACTAGTCTACACCGGGTCGGCCGGATTTTGATAAAATCTGAACAATCTCAGAAAATTCCTAAAATGAGAAAATATAATTCTAAGAAGTAATATGAAAGCGGAATCCAGAAATTTAATTTCAATTGTAAACTAAAATTCCTGGAATCAACCAGTGATACTGGCCGACACCAAATCCAGTGAAATTTCGATAAATTTAGAAAATTCTCAAAAAAATTATTTAGATAGAAAATGTAATTTTAAGAAGTTACAGGAGAACCATTTTTAGAATTTTAATTCCGTTTGTAAATTAAAAATCCGAGAATCAGTCAGCGGTGTCGGTTAACACCGGTTTTGAAGATTTTCAATTTAATTCAGAAAAATTTCAGAAAATCATAAAAAATTCAAAATATTGAAAAACGATGTTTGAAAATGAAATCGGTCAAATCTGAATACCAGAATGACCAAATCGAGCAATACTCTAGAATCGGACTCCCGGTTCAGACTAGGGCTGACTCCGAGTCTTCAAATCTAGATCCACAACAAAACGATCATATAAATAATTCATAATACAAAACAAATACTGAAACTAAATAAAAAAATACGATCGAAAATATGAATACGCAACTAAGTACGCATTCTGGGAGCGGGGTGTTACAACTGTAGTGGTCAATTCCCAATCCCGATGCGAGATCACGACACATGACAAGCTTGAGGATACAATGAGAGAACGATCGCCATTCGACTGTCAACCTAGTGTCTCCGTCATCACCTCAGGTTAAGCGCCCAAGAACTCAAGTTCAGCCCCGACTTGTCGGCCCCGACATCGCCTCAGATCAAGCGCCTAAGAGTTCGAGTTCAACCCATACTCGTCGGCCCCGACGTCACCTCTCGAGCCACCGCCGAGCCTGATTCCCCCTCGACATTGAAAGCTCGTAGAAGACTCCTCCAACACAGCTTAAGGGCGTGATTCTTAGAATTACAAGATCAGATCTCAACTGAGTAGATCAAACAGATCTTATCTCCAGCCAACAGGCCTTATCTCCGACCATCTTATCTCCAGTCAACAGATCAATCAGTTACAGCTGACGAATAAGGTAGTTACAACCAACAAATCATGTTGTTGCGATTACAACCAACCTCCCGGATTAAACAACTATACAAAGTTATTTCTCGTGTATAAATACTGCACCCTCTCTAACAGAGAGAGAGAGGTCGATTCATTCAAACCCTGACACATCTGTAATCACACAACACTCAGCTCTACTTGTAATTCCTTCGAATTAGAATTGAATCTCTCTCTCTCCACAGTATTTTTTCCCTTTCGGGATTTCATGTAAATCCCGGTGTGTTTGATGTGATCATTTGTCTCTGTGTTTTCTGCAATTTTGTTACACGTGAGAAGCTCTTCGGAGAATTTTCTACTGCAAAAACATTAACCTAAAAATTAAAAATATTAATCTAATAATTTAAAAAATATTAAAAATTAGTAAAGTTAATAAAAAAATATTATTATGTATATTAAATATGTTAGTCTAATATTAAATAATAAAAAAATAATTATTACAATCTAATATTAAATATCATTTAATCAATTAAAAAATCTACTAATAAAAAACTAATTTAATAATTTAAAAAACATTAACCTAACAATTTAAAAATATTAAACTAATAATTTTAAAAATATTAAAAATATTAATTTAATAGTAATAAAGTATTAATATAATATTAAATACATAATCTAATTTTAAATATTAAATATTGGAATCTGATATTTAATATTAATAAATTTGAAAATAAAAACAATAATAATTAAAAAGATTAATCTACAAATAAAATCTTTAATCTAATTAAAACATTAATTTAATAGTTTAAAATATCAATACGATATAATAGAAAATATTAATTTAATAATAAAAAATATTTTAATAATAAAAATATTTAATTTATTGATAAAACTTTAATATAAAACTTAATATTATAATAAAAACTTTAATCTAATAATTAAAAATAATTAATCTCATAATTAAAAATAAAAATCTATTAATAAAAAAATATTGCCAATGAGTCTAAAAATGGGTTTTACAAGTGAGTCTGTAAGTGAGCCACAAAATTAAATATTTGCGGCTGTACGTGGAAGTGAGTTTGTAAATGAACCACAAAATAAACTGTTTGCAAATGTACTTACAAATAGGTCACAAAATTAACTGCTTGCAAATGCAATTGCTAGTGAGTTTACAAGTAGCCACAAAAATAACTGTTTGAGCTGCAGATACGATCTTGCAAGTGGACCAAACACTTGAAAGTGCTATGGGTGAAGTAGGACTTGCGCGCCCACTTGCGCCATCCAAACATGCCCTGATTGTAAACACAACGGGCCGTAGAGCGTTCGCTTTTGATGGATCATGGTCATTTGGTCCCTAGCTTTATTTTTTGGATTCTAATTTTTTGATGAGAGAGAGAGAGAGAGAGAGAGAGAGAGAGACAGAGGCCCAGCTGATGGGCTATATATTAACCCTGTGGTGGTGTGAGCTGCTGGTCACCTCTCTTGTCTGGTTCTGTTGCCGTCGTTGTTTTTTGTTGTTGTTAGGGCCAGTGAGAAATGCAATACACGTGCACTTCTTCCTCTTGTGCAACACCCTGCCTAACTCCTCGTGCTTTCTTTTTGTAGCCGTCCTCTTCTTTCTCTTCATCAGCGTCTAAATTAATTAGTACAGATCAACTTTAACTTATTATTATTGACTCGAAAGCATATTAACACATATAATGATTGGCTAATGCTGCCTAGTTGGTTAAGAGGTGAACCAATGCAGTGCGGCCATTTGGATCGAGTTAACTGGTGGTGAAGACGTCCCGGTAAGTGGCCTAGTGAGTAGTGGCCCTGCTTGGGTTGTTAGGCCCCGCTCCCCACAATAGGTCACGAGTTCGAGTCCTTGCGCGCGCGCGAACATGAGCTGTCTTCATGCACACCTTAATTAGCGCAAAAAAAAAAAAAAAAAATTGGTAGTGAATGCCAAAAGGAGATAGAGATGGATCGACTGAGATGGTGCAAGTGACAACTTAATTAACGTGTCTCTTCTATTCTCTCTTCTTCTCTACTCTATAATGATTGATTCACAACTTACTATATGTTGGTTCACTAGTCTGGGCTCAGGATGCATGCACCGTTGCGTTTTTAGTTTGCATCCGCCCACAGAGGGTTCTGGGATATTATCATCAATCATTATCATCGCTGCTCCACCTAATTCTACTCATGCACGCATAAAAACATATGTACCACGTTATATACCCCTTCATCACTATGGCCTTCATTTTTATTTTATTTTTAAATGACAGAGGAGGAATAATGTTAGATGATTGGGGGGATCAAACTGCACTATTGATCCTACTGGGACAACATCACATTAATTTGATTTTAATCTGATATCTTAAATGTTCGATGTGTTTTGAGTTTAGAGGGAAAACTTGTGTTTCCCTCTTATTTGCCTTAGAGTTTAGTACCACATTGGATAGGAGATGGGAGGTTGTCTAGCGTATATACCAACTTCTCCCATGCCTATTGTTATGTGTAACACCCCGATCATTAAAATCCTAATATTTGATTAACATGAGACGATAATTGAACAAATATAGGTGTATGAAGATTTTGACATATATATATATATATATATATATATATATATATATATATATATATATATATATATATATATATATATATATATATATATATATATATATATATATATATGAAGATTTTGACATGAATAAATGGATATGAAGTATATGTGTGTGTAAATCACCTAGAGGGGGGTGAATAGGTGATGAGCTAATCTAATGGTCAATAATGCGTAATTAAAACTTATATGATGCAAACTAAAACTATTAAAACTAAACACCAAGTATAACACAAGAGTGTAGCCGAATTGCTCGTTAAGGGCTCTGGACTAACTCCTCAAGACTCCTCTAAATAACAATTAAGCTCACAATATATATCAAGCATATAAAGATGAAAACAATATAAGCATGCAAGATAAGATAGAGAGTGAGCAATCGCAAACACGGGAGATTTGTTTCAAGGTTCGAGCACACTTGCTCTACGTCCCCGCCTTCAACACTTGAAGGATTTTCACTAAAATCGATCCCACCGGATCACTCGGTGCCGCAACACCTACAAGGTAAGTTCACACTTGAACTCCTTGCACTCTCTAGTCCCGTACACACCGCAAGCCCACAAGCTCGCCGAGGCCACACCTCAAACACCGAGTCCACACACGAACTCGAAACACCGCGAATACACTTGTCCGCCTCCTCAAAGTACAAAGATGGAACTTTGGTAATCACAACTCTTTGATCACCTAAAATCCTCTCACAACAAATCCCTATAGGTAGATATAGCAATGGATGGCTCAAGTGTTGTGTGAGAAAACAAGGATTGAAATGGTGGAGGAAAACTCAAGAAAATCACTTTGAAAATACTCTTGATAAAACTCCCCTTTTGATTGGAAATATTTGCTCTCAAATAAGTGGAGAAAACTTCTTAATGGAGTTGGAAAAACTAGCTCAAAACCCACTTCAAAATCTTGTTGAAAACAGCCCCAAAAAGCCCCAATTTATAGAGCTAGAAAAAACTAGCCGTTGGAGCCAGGTTGGCCTGACGGTCGACCGCCAACGGTCAGATTTCTGACCGTTGGGGCAGCGGTCGATCGCCCCGGTCGACCGAGACCCTGGAACAGAGAGCAGATCTCTCTGTCGTCGACCGGTCCGGTCGACCGGGGCTTTCCAGAGAGCAGAGCTCTCTGGCGGTCGACCGGGTCAGTCGACCGGCCCTCCAGCAGTGGCTCGCATGCACGCCTGTGCACGTCGGTCGACCGGATCGGTCGACCGACTTCAAGTTTCGGTCGACCGGCTGAAGCCAGGACAGGAATTCTGGGATTAAAAACTTGGCTATTTTTGACTCAATAAAATCCCATAAAATCATGAAAAATCTACAAAAATAGTTTTAACATTATACTTTGATAATCAAACATGCTTGAACAAATTCAAGACATGTTACAAACAATTTGAACTATTTTTGTAACTTGAAAATTTGGCTCAAAACAAAAACTGTATTTTTCAAAATTGGTTTTTCCAAACTTATTTTTCCAAAACTTCTCCAAATATAAAAACAAGATATTTTAAATTCTTTTGAAGCATAGAGTGTATGGATATGATCCACTACACAGACATGGTGAAATATCTATGTTTTTGACATTAAGTTCTAAATTTGGTTTTGGTTAAATACATGTAACTTTGAATACCAAAAACCAAAACGGTTATTTTCAAAATGAAAATTCTTTTCTAAAATGAAATCTCTTTTATGAAAATTCATCTAAAACAAGAGTGTGTGTGCATATGGTATACTTGAGCAATCCACCAACTATTCTATTCTTTCCATTTTATCTAAAAACAAAATCTTAATAAAAACAAACCTAGACACAAGTCTTGATCTTGAAGTCTTCACTTGAAGTCTTCTCATCTTCTTGACTTGGTCCAAACACGATCCATAGAGCTAGACTCCTCTTGAGTACTTGATGTGGTCTTGATGCACAAGCTCTTGAATCAAACCGTGTTAGCTCCAAAACTTGACTTTAAATCCTTTGTTGAAGCTACGCACCTACTAAGATCTTGATCACAAATCTGAGACTAAATAAACACAAGATCATTAGTACCATAACTACATGAGTTGATCATCATCAAAACTAGAGTGATAGGCCTTTGGGCCAACAATCTCCCCTTTTTGATGATGACAAAACTCATGGAGTTATATATGCATGGATTAAAGTAAAGCTTCAAAGAAACTCCCCCTTAACTCATGCATAACAATAAACAAATAAATGTGCAATGAATGCTCATAAACATGTATGCAAATATATGGAGATAAACATACATAAACAAGCATGAAACACATCAAATTCTTTTTCTCCTATTTGCAACACAAAACATATATGCATAAACATAATACTTCTCCCCCTTTATGAATAAAGTAAGGAAAACATGCATATATACTAAATACTTCTCCCCCTTTTTGTCAATTATCAACAAAGGGGTTAAAGTAAAACAAAAACCAACAAATTCTTCTCCCCCTTTTTGTTCGAAACAAAGAATCAATAAAGGGGTGATATCAAACAAATCAATAATAAGAATATATGCGATATACATTCATGAAGAGGAAGACGCAAAGTTAACTTCCCTACATATATGCATTACATGAAGAAAGGATGACAAGCCCTAATTCACATAACGCATAATATGCAATGCATAAGAGGAGATGTGAAGCTCCCCCTACACACGTGTACCGCATAAAGAAGAGTTGTCAAGCTCCTCAATATAAGATACACTCAACATGAATCTATATGTAGAAGAAATGTTAAGCTCTCCTTGCATATAGGCAATATAAATCAAAACATTTTTAATTTTCTTATTAAAACAAAATTTTGAAGTTTCTCAATGAAACAAATCAATTTTATGATATCATATAAACAAAATTTTTAAGATACCAATTGTAGTCAAATTTTAAGATACCAATACCAATTGTAAATAAACATTACAAATTTTGAATTTTAATCAAAAATAGAATCATATTGATACCAATTGAAAATTATTGCATATTTTTGATATCAATAAAAATATCAATTTTAAAACTAATGCATAAGCTTATTAAACAATCAATTGAGATACCAATTGAAAATAAGAATTTGAATCAAGCTTAGCATAAACAACCTTTATGCTTTAAACATAAAAACCTATTTTAAATTAAGCACAAATAAATCATATATATGTATGAAAATGAAAATACGAATAGAAATTGATATTACTTGAAATGTGAAGCATACATATATAAAACCAAAATATGAGTATATACAAAATGAAAATACCAATTGAGATCAAGTGTATAACTCATAACCTACCGCTCTTTATATGCACAAGTTAAAAGATTTTCAATAGGACTTACAAGGCATACTCGCCCATCCATCCGCCCATAAGATGTTGGTAGGGGTTTTCAAAATTAGAGTTTGAAAAATATTTTTAGTATTGAAAACACTACCAAATGAAGAATACTTAACTAGTTAAAATAATTTTTGAAAAATTAGTTAAAGATCCTTCAAAACATGAAATCAAATCATATGTTTTTCATGAATCATACCAAATACACAAGAGTTGACACTCAAAATCGATAAAGCTCATAAAAATGTTCATGAAACAAGGTCATGCAAAACAAATGAAGTGTGAGTGTTCAAAAATCATGTAAATAATATTTTCATGAAAATAATCAATGAAGCTCAAAACATGAATCTTATTATTTTTTTTTAACAAACAAATCATGAAAATTCATTTTTCATATGAAGATGAAAAACATAAAAATTCATTTTTCATTTTAAAATACAAACTTCTAGGTATATGTATGTTTTTATCTAATCCTAACAATATGCATACATATCCCAAACTTAAAAAGAGTCCATAATGTAACTTGCATGAAGGCAAGTGACTCAAGGGGTATACATGTATATTTATTAGATTTGAATACAAAATACATATACATGAAGTAAAACATGAAAATTGGCAAAACAAGTGTAAAATCATCAAAACTAGGCTATACATGTGCATATAGTGAGTACAAATGAACAATAAAGTGCAAACATATATGAATCAATTTGTTGCTCACTACTTGTACATATATATATATATATATATATATTATATATATATATATATATATATATATATATATATATATATATATATATAATATATATATATATATATATATCCAAGTTTTAATAAAAACTACATTTAAAATAGTATTTACCACATGAAGTACAAAAATGAACATGCTAAAAATATCATATATGAACACGCATGTAAATAAACTAGGGTTTAGAGATAGTTACCAAACCAAAAACTATACTCCAAATCTCCAAAACATGGTGGTTGTCCCACCAAACCTCCTTGATAGCGGTGCATCAAATATGTGTCCATCATGTCCATGCGCAACCACCACCAAGGCACCTTCCCTCTCACGTTTTATGAGAGCCTGCACCTACATCAAAAATACAAGGTGGGGATTTTGGTACCCATTTTCTTTTGGGTCCTTGAGGGTTAGTCTTGTAAGAAACCCAAACATTTTTATTAGCAAAATTAACATGATGTATCTTATCAAAACAAATTTTGCTAAATGGCCTTTGCGGCCACAATGTGTACATTTGTACACTCTAGGATGCATATGAGTGTGGGTGTGATTATGGCGTGCAAAATGTGCATATGCATATTGTGGATGATGTGCATGAACATGTGGAGCTTGTTTCTTTGAAAACAAAGACTCCCATCTAGAATGGTTAAAAGCACATTTGCTCAAAGTTGAGCTCAAACAATCAATTTTATTTTTCAAAAATTTAACTTCATTTTTATCAATGGTTGTGGCATGAAGAGCATGATCAATAGTCTTTTTCCTTTTAGAAACATTTTTCTTTTCTTTTTCAACCATTTTTATTTTTAAAGAGTTGTTTTCTTGCAAAGCAACTTCCTTTTGATTTTTCACCAAAACAATTTTATTTTTCAAAGTAATGTTTCCTTCACAAAGATCATTCAATTTAGAAAGTAAGGAAACATTTTCATTTTTCAAATTTTCATTTTCTTTTTCAAAACATGCAACTTTATTTTTAAAAGACTCATTTTCTTTTAACATGCAATCAAAATTCTTTTTCAAGTTCTTATTATCCTTTTTAAGCATGTCATACTTTTCTAGAAGTTGTTGACAAAAAGATGTAAGCTCATCATAGGACATATCAACATCTTCATCTATCTCGGATTCGGTAGTTACCTCAAGGGGGTTATCCCCTTGGACCATGTAGCACACGGTGAAGCCTCACTTCCAACATCCGAATCGCTCCCCGCATAGTATTGTTCTTTTTCACCGAGGGAGAGTATTGTGTTCCAAACTACAAAAGCCGAATCAAGATTAGCAACCCTAGATAAATAATCATCATTTAGGGTACTTTTCAAAGTATGAATAGCCATTGCATTAGCCTCAATATTTTTGCCATTTGAACAATATGAATCTTTATTAGTGGCAAAATAAATATGAATGCCTAGGCCTTTGAGGTACAAAGACATCTTAACTTTCCAAGTTTGGATGTTAAAAATGTCAAAGGTGGGAGGTGACATGAAATCCATGGTGTGTGCACAAATATTGTGATTAGCCTAAAAATGAGAATCTTTAACTCTAGATTGTAAGACCCAAATCAAGAGCACTTGGCTCTGATACCAACTGTAAATCACCTAGAGGGGGGGTGAATAGGTGATGAGCTAATCTAATGGTCAATAATGCGGAATTAAAACTTATATGATGCAAACTAAAACTATTAAAACTAAATACCAAGTATAACACAAGAGTGTAGCCGAATTCCCCGTGAAGGGCTCTGGACTAACTCCTCAAGATTCCTCTAAATAAGAGTTGAGGTGCCGCGTTGGCTCTCTTGGTTGTATACAAGTGTTAGCAAACAATCCCCAAGCATATAACAATTAAGCTCACAATATATATCAAGCATATAAAGATGAAAGCAATATAAGCATGCAAGATATAAACAAGAGAAAGAGATAGAGAGTGAGCAATCGCAAACACAGGAGATTTGTTTCGATGTTCGAGCACACTTGCTCAACGTCCCTGCCTTCAACACTTGAAGGATTTCCACTAAAATCGATCCCACCGGATCACTCGGTTCCGCAACACCTACAAGGCGAGTTCACACTTGAACTTCTTGGACTCTCTAGCCCCGTACACACCGCAAGCCCACAAGCTTGCCGAGGCCGCACCTCAAACACCGAGTCTACACACGAACTCGAAACACCGCGAACACACTTGTCCGCCTCCTCAAAGTACAAAGATGGAACTTTGGTGATCACGACTCTTTGATCACCTAAAATCCTCTCACAACAAATCCCTATAGGTAGATATAGCAATGGATGGCTCAAGTGTTGTGTGAGAAAACAAGGATTGAAATGGTGGAGGAAAACTCAAGAAAATCACTTTGAAAACACTCTTGATAAAACTCCCCTTTGATTGAAAATATATGCTCTCAAATAAGTGGAAAAAACTTCTTAATGGAGTTGGAAAAACTAGCTCAAAACCCACTTCAAAATCTTGTTGAAAACAGCCCCCAAAAGCCCCAATTTATAGAGTTAGAAAAAACTAGCCGTTGGAGCCAAGTTGGCCTGACGATCGATCGCCCGGTCGACCGCCAACGGTCAGATTTCTGACCGTTGGGGCAGCGGTCGACCGGCCCGGTCGATCGAGACCCTGGAATAGAGAGCAGATCTCTCTGTCGGTCGACCGGGGCTTTCCAGAGAGCAGAGCTCTCTGGCGGTCGACCGGCCCTCCAGCAGTGGCTGGCGTGCACGCCTGTGCACGTCGGTCGACCGGCCGACTTCAAGCTTCGGTCGACCGGCCCGGTCGACCGGCTGAAGCCAGGACAGGAATTCTGGGATTAAAAACTAGGTTATTTTTGACTCAATAAAATCCCATAAAATCATGAAAAATCTACTAAAATAGTTTTAACATTATACTTTGATAATCAAACATGCTTGAACAAATTCAAGACATGTTACAAACAATTTGAACTATTTTTGTAACTTGAAAATTTGGCTCAAAACAAAAACTGTATTTTTCCAAATTGATTTTTCCAAACTTATTTTTTCAAACTTCTCCAAATATAAAAATAAGATATTTTAAATTCTTTTGAAGCATAGAGTGTATGGATATGATCCACTAAACATACATGGTGAAATATCTATGTTTTTGACATTAAGCTCAAAATTTGATTTTGGTTAAATACATGTAACTTTGAATACCAAAAACCAAAACGGTATTTTTCAAAATGAAAATTCTTTTCTAAAATGAAATCTCTTTTATGAAAACTCATCTAAAACAAGAGTGTGTGTGCATATGGTATACTAGAGCAATCCACCAACTATTCTATCCTTTACATTTTATCTTAAAATAAAATCTTAATAAAAACAAACCTAGACACAAGTCTTTACTTGAAGTCTTGACTTGAAGTCTTCTCATCTTCTTGACTTGGTCCAAACACGATCCATAGAGGTAGACTCCTCTTGAGTACTTGATGTGGTCTTGATGCATAAGCTCTTGAATCAAACTGTGTTAGCTCCAAAACTTGACTTTAAATCCTTTGTTGAAGCTACGCACCTACTAAGATCTTGATCACAAATCTGAGACTAAATAAACAAAAGATCATTAGTACCATAACTACATGAGTTGATCATCATCAAAACTAGAGTGATAAGCCTTTGGGCCAACAATTCCCTCTCCTCTTCCTTCCCCAAACCTTCTCTCTCTCTCTCTCTCGCAGGGCAGACCATGGCCGGACAGCCGTGGGCGCAGCCGCGCGCGGCCGGAGCTGCGGCCAGGCGGCGGCCAGAGCCGCTGCGGCACCAGCGGCACTCAAGGCAGTGGCGGGCAGCGGGTCTTCTTATGGATCATAGGTGAGGGAGTCCTCCTTGATTTTGATTCAAGACTTCTTTTGATTTGATTTTCAGCTGCACCTAGATTTAGGTTATTTGATCAAAGTTCTCTTGAATATATAAAGGGGTTTCCGAATTATTGAACTCAAATTTATCCCTAGTAATTTATTGCTTTCCATGAAACTTTCTTGGGTTTTATTCCATTAGTAAACTTGTGTTGGAATGAAGACCAAAAATCTCATATTGGCTCTTGGGTTGTACAATAACAAATGAGACTAATAAGAGGTGATCATGTTGGTAGTTTTAAGTTGGAGATGCTTGTGCATGATTCTATCTATATGTATAAATCACCTATTAATCATGGCTCTATGTATGCATAACGATTACTATACTTTCAATCACTAGTATTCGATAATGGTAAAAGAGGGGGGAGGGGTCTATAGGTGAGGAAGATCCATCCTAGTCTATTTGGTTTTTCTTTGAAAGTTCGGAGGAATTTTCATGATCATGTAATGATCAATATGTGTCATTCAAGGGAGACTACAACCTATGTTTTCCCCCCAAATTTTTTCCTTGCAAAAATGCTGGACAAAACAATCACTTTTGATGAAATAGCGGGTCCTCCCTATAGGTGCAGAATCAGTTGAACAGAATAACCTGTAAAATTGGGCTCTATTCATCAGTGTGTTAGAGTTAAATAGCACCATGTAATATACTATTGAAAATACAATCGAGTCTACTTTCCAACGGTTCATACCATGCCCTCATCGGATACCTGTAACTTAAGTTATGACTGAAACAATGAATGTTAGTCGAACTATCATGCTGCAGAATTCAGCACAGCTGATAAGTTTCTGAATTTTTGGAGCAGTTTCGTTAATTAAAACCTATCGTGTAATATGTCATTGGAAAACTAGTGGAGTCTAGTCTAGTTTCTAATAAATCTTTCCTCGTTTTATTCCAATACGTAGAATGAAAGTTATTATAAAACTCCATTAGTTGTCCGGAAAGATTGAGCCATAAAAATGTGTCAAGCAATAAGTTCATGACTGGTGGCCACTGC
The DNA here is from genome assembly GCA_038442645.1 of Agave tequilana. Lineage (NCBI taxonomy): Eukaryota > Viridiplantae > Streptophyta > Magnoliopsida > Asparagales > Asparagaceae > Agave > Agave tequilana. The sequence continues at coordinate 63,007 of JAVJIF010014240.1, forward strand.
AAAATCAAACTACTTATAGTATGTGATATATTGTCTAAGAGATAAATATAGAGTTATAAGAGTCCACCTCCCAGCGGTTTATTTCACATTCCGTTTGGATGTATGTGATAGAGGTTTGTCAAAACACCACGAGCAAATCGAGGGATTTTTGTCAGAGTTGAAAGGTGGTTGTAGAAAGAGTGATTCTTATTGATATAGTAAAGGCTCTACAAACCCTTAACGTGTAGGGATTGAACTTCAAGCTCATTAATGCACAAAGCTAAATTGTGTCCCTTTTATAATTAAAAGAGAAATTTTGAGAACACGGAAGTCTCCCAATTAAACTTAAGTCTTCCTTTCATTAAAATTTTGGTATACAAAGAAGAAGAGTTTGTACTCCTAACGTTTACATCTGTAATGTCTCAGTTGATGCTCTAAGAAAGTCTAAGAGGTAGAAGAGCTGATAAAATCTCATGATCTTGTACCAAAAGATTTAATTAAGTTATATCCAAAAGTTTGAAATCAGCAAAATATGAGTCATGAAAGTCTCAAAGGATATCTTGACCCTGTAAGGAAGAGATAGTACGTTGGAACTCTCCTACTAGGCCCTTTGGACTATATTACAGTAGTGTTGTATGCATCATATGTCTTAGAAAGTGAAATACTCAAGCGACTCCTACAACATCACTATTTTACCTCCGAAATTCAGACTTGTGTATTTAAATTCATAAGTAGTATACCTTACAATGTGAGTACGGTAGGTGAAGCTTGAAAAATATAATTCCAACTGTAGGAAAACTGCTATAGTGAAATGATTCAATGGCTATTCAATGAGTGAGAAAGGCCTGAATTGTACATGGGGTACTTGAGAAATTTATCAAAGACTGTTAGATCAGGTTATGGGCGAGTAACTCATGTTTATCATACTTAAAGATCTTTTGCGCATAATTGATAAATTCTAGTAAGCTTCGATCACGTCTCTTCTTTTTGTCATCATTCAGTTTTATCACAAATAATTGCACTGCGAGTTGATGAAGTCTTTTTAGTATCTCCCACTTTAATTCCGCATACCGTATTAGATTGAGTTATCCATGTCGCAAAGAAATGATATGATTTTCACAGGCAGGATGGAAAGATTTTGTGATGGTTCATTTAATGAATAATCAAGTTAGCTCTTTAAACGATTGAAGGCTGTAAGATGTAAATTTGAGTTTAAAAGTCAAGTATTCATCTATGATTATGAATACAACCATTAGAAATTAAGAAAGATAAGGCAAAATTTCAATCGATAGTAAGACGCATACGAGTTAATCTTGTATATGCTAATTTGATTAAGTACCCTCATACTCTGACTTCGGACATCTAAGCCTCTTCTCAAATTACATGCGAAGAGGGGTTAATTAATTAAGTGCAAGAATAAGAAGAAGATATGATGACATAGTTAGTACAAACTGTACAAGTGTATAAGCAAAATTTAAAACGTAAGATGTGCTAACTGAAAGTGACTATGGTCAAGTAGATTAATCAACTCTGCCAGTTAAATAATGGGATGTATGAAGGGTAGAGTATAGCTAACTACAAGACTTACTAGTACAAATTAAAAATAAATGTATTAAAAGTGTAATCAATGGTTTAGACAAAACATTAAATGGTTGATATTGATAATATTTTGTGTGCAAAATGATTGCTGCATATGAATGATATTGAAGCATGAATGTGACTAAGTGTGTTATGATGTATACAGTTATACATGCTCATACACATACACCTCTATTTTTGGATACGTAGTTGTTGATGATGTGAATGAGAACTCAATCTATATGAATGAGATACGCGATCACTTTACTGTTGACTTATAACTCATGGGTGAATGTATAACTAGTGAAATATTTACATCTTATTGATAATAGATTACTGAACAGGAAGGTAAACTGTAACTTATGTTTGTATACACATATACAGTGAATTACATACATTCCCCAGTGATAGAAGTGATAAGCTGAGAATTAAACTATAATAAATGAATTGTTATAATATGATGAATTGATTGTTATCTGGGTGTATGTATACACATGCAGTGAACCACATGAAATTCTTCAGTAATGGAGTTGATGACCTGGAAAGTGTTAGCCCAAAGGCCTATCACCCTAGTTTTGATGATGATCAACTCATGAAGTTATGTTTACTAATGATCTTGTGTTTAATTAGTGACAGATTCATTATCAAGATCTTAGTAGGTGCATAGCTCAACAAAGGATAAAATGTCAAGATTTGGAGCTAGCACGGTGTGATCCAAGGAGCTTTTGGATCAAGCTTGGACCAAGTCAAGAAGATGAGAAGCCTTCAAGTGAAGACTTCAAGAAGATGAAGACTTGTGTCTAGGTATAAGATTTTGTTTTTGTTTTAGTTAAAAATATAAAGGATAGATAGTTGGTGGATTGCTCAAGTATACCATGCACACACACTCTTGATTTAGTTTGTTTTTAGAAAAGAATTTTAACCAAAAACCAAACTTGTATTCAAGTGAAGATTTCAAGTGTTTTGTTCATTTTTTGGTGTTTCTCATGTACTTATCTTTTAACCAAAACCAAGTTTAGAGATTTATGACAAAAACATAGATATTTCATTATGATTGTGTAGTGGATCATATCCATACACACTATGCCTTAAAAGTATATCTTGTTTTTGTATTTGATGAAGATTTAGAAAAACATGTTTTGATTGTTTTGGAAAATACAGTTTTTATCATGAGCCAAATATTTTCAAGTTACAAAAATAGTCCAATCTTTTATAACATGCCTTGATTTTGTGCAAGCATGTTTGATTATCATAGTATATTGGTAAAACTATTTTTGTAGATTTTTATGTATTTTATGGGATTTATTTCAGCCAAAAAGACTAACTTTTAAATCCCAGAAAACTGTTTCAGGCTTCAGATAAGTCGACTTGACCTTCTTTACAGTCGACTAATCATGGAGTCGGCCGACCGGACCGGTCGACCGACGTACACAAACGTGCACGCCTTTGTGTACTGGAGGACGGCCGACCGTGCCGGTCGACTGCTCCAGAGAGCAGTGCTCTCTGGAAAGTTTGGCCGACTGTACCGGTCGACCGACAGAGAGTTAGACTCTCAGCTCCAGTGGGTCGGTCGACCCAAGCGGTCGACCGTGGCTCCAATGGTCAGAAATCCGACCGTTGGCGGTCGACCGCACCGGTCGACCGGCAGTTCTGACAAAGCCCTAACGGCTAGTTTTTGACAGCCTATATATTTGGGGGTTTGTGGACTATTTTGCAAGAAGATTTGGAGAAGTTTTTAGAGCCAGTTTTTCTCACTCTTTTCAGAAGTTTTTCTCCACAAAATAGAGTGCAAATACTTCCAATCAAAAGGGAAGATTTTTACCAAGAGTGTTTTAAGTGATTCTTTGAGTTTTCCTCCACCACTCTCATCCTTGTTTTTCTCACACCACAATTGAGCTATCCATTGCCTAATCTATCCATAGGATTGTGTTGTGAGAGTTTGTAATTGGTGATCAAAGTGTTGTAGATCACCAAAGATCTTTTCATTTGTTCTTTGAGGAGACGGGCAAGTATGCTCGTGGTTGTTTAGGGTTCGGGTGCGAACTCTTCTTGTTTGAGGTGTGGCCTCGGCGAGCCGGTGGGCTTGCGGTGTGTAAGGGACTAGAGAGTCCGAGGGTTTGTAGGTGTTGCGGCACCGAGAAGAGATCCATTGGGATCTTGCATAGTGGAAATCCTTCGTGTGTCGATGGCGGGGATGTAGAGCAAGTGTGCTCGAACCTCGAAACATACCCTTGTGTTTGCGATTGCTCATTCTCTCTCTCTCTCTCTCTATCTCTTTTATATCTTGCATTCCTTTATTGTCTATCTTTATATGCTTGATATACTTGTGTGCTTAAATTGATATACTTGCTTGGGATTATTGACTAACACTTGTATTCAACCAAGAAAGCCAACGCGGAACCTCAACCCATTCAAGGGGAATCTAGAGGAGTTTGTCCAGAGTCCTTCACGGGAAATTCGGCAACACTCTTTGGTTATACGTGGTGTTTAGTGTAGAAGATTTAATTAGGTCATAATTGTTTTAGCTTCCGCATCATTAGGCATTAAGTGACCATTAGATTAGCCATCACCTATTCACCCCCCCTCTAGATGAACTTACAATTGGTATCAGAGCTTGGTACTCTGATTTGGTCTAATAACCTAGAGTTAAAGATCCTTATTTTTAGGCTAATCACAATATTTTTGTACACACACCATGGACTTCATGTCACCACCCATGTTTGACATTGTTAACATCCATATATGGAAGGTGAAGATGTCCTTGTACCTCAAAGCCCTAGGTTATCATGTTTATCTTGCCACTACTAATAATGCATATTGTTTAGATGGTAAGAATATTGAGGCTAATGCAAAAGCCCTTCATGCTTTAAAGTCTACCCTAAATGATGTTTATTTATCTAGAGTTTCTAACTTTGATTTGACTTTTGTAGTGTGGAACACCCTCCTCTCCCTTGGCGAAAATGATCAATACTATGCGGGGAGTGATTCGGACGTTGGAAGCGACACCTCCAACGTGTGCTATATGGTCCAAGGGGATAACCCCCTTGAGGTAACTTCCGAATTCGAGGATGAGGATAATAACATGTCATATGAAGAGCTCTCTACATTTTGTCAATTATTGCTTAATAAATATGACATGATTAAAAAGGATAATAAAAATTTGAAAAAGAACATTGATTGCATGCATATAGAACATGATTTATTTAGGAATAACATTGCATGCTTAGAAAAGAAAAAGATGATTTGAAAAATGAGAATGTTTCCCTCATGTCTAAATTGAATGATCTTTGTGAAGGAAACACAAGTTTGAAAAATGAAATTATTTTGGTGGGAAAACAAAAGGAAATTATTTTGCAAGAAAATAACTCTTTAAAAAGAAATTTGTTGAAAAAGAAAAAGAAAATGTTTTCCAAAGAAAAAGAAAAATGACTCTTTTTCTCACATGTCTTTACATGCCACCATTGATGATAGTGAGATTAATCTTTTGAAAAATAAAATAGATAGTTTGAGCTCTACCTTGAGCTCGTGTGCATTTAATCACAAGGGATTGGAGTCTTTGTTTTCAAAGAAACAAACTCCACACATTCATGCACATCATTCTCATCATGCTTATGTTGCACGTCATGATCACACCAACACACATAAGCATCATAAGGTGTACAAGTGTACACATTGTGGCCGCAAAGGCCATTTAGCAAAGTTTTGTTATGATAGGATACATCATTTTGCTAATCATAAAAATGTTTGGGTTCCTTACAACAAGACTAAACCCCAAGGACCCAAGAAAAAATGGGTACCAAAACCCCCACCCCATGTTTTTGATGTAGGTGAGGGATCTCTCAAGACGTGAGAGATTTGGTGCCTTGGTGGTGAGTGCATGTGGACATGATAGACATATTTTGGATGCACCGCTATCAAGGAGGTTTTGGTGGGAAAGACCACCATGCTTGGAGCTTTGGAGTTGGTAACAATTTCTAAACTCCTATTTTATTTATGTTCATGCTTGTTCATTCATAATATTCATAGCATGTTCATGTTTTATACTTTTAGTGTGCTTCATGTGGTATTTACATGTTTAAATGTAGATTTTATCAAAACTTGCATGTATACATATACAAATAGTGAATTACAATTGATTCATATATGATTGAACTTCATGCTCATTTGTACCCACTATATGCATATGTATAGACTAGTTTTGATGATTCTCTTATTTATACATGTTTTGCCAATTTTCATATTTTTACTTCATGTATATGTATTTTAATTCAAATCTAATAAATATACATGTATACCCGTGAGTCTCTTGCCTTCATGCAAACATCATTAATAGACTCTTTTAGATTTGGGATATGCATGTGTATTGTTAGGATCGGATTAATCATACATATACCATGAAGATTAGTGTTTTAATGAAAAATAATTTTTCATGTTTTGTTAAAATTGTGACTTATGATCCTTTTGAGCTTCATTGACTATTTTCATGATAATGCCATTTACATAAACCTTGAACACTCATCTTTTATTTTTCAAGATAATTTTGAGCTTTATGGACTATGAGTGCTTGAACTTTTATGTATTTAGTATGATTCATGAAATATATATGCTTTGATTTCATGTTTTGAAGGATCTTTAACTAGTTTTTCAAAAATTATTTTAACTAGTTAATTGTTCTTCATTTGGTAGAATTTTTCAAACAAAGCTTATTTTTCAAATCTATTTTTGAAAACCCCTACCATCTATGAGAGGATGGATGGGCGATTATGCCTTGTATGCTTCATTGAAAATCTTTTACCTTGTGCATATCAAGGGATGGTAGGTTATGAGTTATACACTTGATCTTATTGTTATGTCAATTGGTATCATTGGACTCTTTCAATTGGTATCTAAATTGATAATTTTTGTATATACTCATATTTTGTTTTCTTATATATGTATGTATCAATTTCACTTGGTATACTCATTTCTCATACATATATATGATTTTCATGTGCTTAACTTTCATTTGGTTCACATTTTTTCAAAGCACAATGTTTATGAAAAATAAAAAATTGATCATTATTTTAAATTGGTATCAATATGCTTCAATTTCAAAAATATTATAAATTTCAATTGGTATCAACATGTTTTTACAATAATGATTATTTACATTTGGTTTCTTAAAAAAATTTGATTGTTTTACAAGAGCTCTGATACCTTTAAAAATTTTGTTTAAGAAAAATTAAAAAAAAATTGTTTTGATATGTATTTCCTATATGCAAGGAGAGCTTAACATCTCTTCTACATATAGATTCATGTTGAGTATATTATAAATTGAGGAGCTTGACAACTCTTCTTTATATGATATACGTGTGTAGGGGGAGCTTCACATCTCCTCTTATGCATTACATAATATGCGTTATGTGAATTAGGGCTTGTCATCCCTCTTTCATGTAATGTATATGTGTAGGGAAGCTAACTTAGCGTCTTTCTCTTCATGAATGTATATCGCATATAAATCTTTATTGATTGATTTGTTTAACCCCTTCTTGATCTTTTTGTTTTTGACACAAAGGGGGAGAAAAATTTGTTTGATTTGATTTTACTTTGAACCCTTTGTTGATGAGTGACAAAAAGGGGGAGAAGTATTTGAGTTTATATGCATGTTTTCATTGCCTAAGGGGGTTTAAGGGGGAGAAGTATTTGTCTTCCTTGTTAATTATGCATATATGTTTTGAATTGCAACTAGGAGAAAAAGGATTTCATGTTTTATCTCCATACATTGCATACATATTTATGAGCGTCATTGCATATATTTATTATTTATGTCTATACATGAGTTAAAGGGGAGCTTCTTTGAAGCTTTACTTTAATCCATGTATATATAACTTCATGTGTTTTGTCATCATCAAAAAGGGGGAGATTGTTGGCCCAAAGGCCTATCACCCTAGTTTTGATGATGATCAACTCATGAAGTTATGTTTACTAATGATCTTGTGTTTAATTAGTGACAGATTCATTATCAAGATCTTAGTAGGTGCATAGCTCAACAAAGGATAAAATGTCAAGATTTGGAGCTAGCACGGTGTGATCCAAGGAGCTTTTGGATCAAGCTTGGATCAAGTCAAGAAGATGAGAAGCCTTCAAGTGAAGACTTCAAGAAGATGAAGACTTGTGTCTAGGTATAAGATTTTGTTTTTGTTTTAGTTAAAAATGTAAAGGATAGATAGTTGGTGGATTGCTCAAGTATACCATGCACACACACTCTTGATTTAGTTTGTTTTTAGAAAAGAATTTTAACCAAAAACCAAACATGTATTCAAGTGAAGATTTCAAGTGTTTTGTTCATTTTTTGGTGTTTCTCATGTACTTATCTTTTAACCAAATCAAGTTTAGAGATTTATGACAAAAACATAGATATTTCATTATGATTGTGTAGTGGATCATATCCATATACACTATGCCTTAAAAATATATCATGTTTTTGTATTTGATGAAGATTTGGAAAAACATGTTTTGGAAAAATATTGTTTTGAAAAATACAGTTTTTATCATGAGCCAAATATTTTCAAGTTACAAAAATAGTCCAATATTTTATAACATGCCTTGATTTTGTGCAAGCATGTTTGATTATCATAGTATATTGGTAAAACTATTTTTGTAGATTTTTATGTATTTTATGGGATTTTATTTGAGCCAAAAAGACTAACTTTTAAATCCCAGAAAACTGTTTCAGGCTTCAGATAAGTCGACTTGACCTTCTTTACAGTCGACTAATCATGGAGTCGGCCGACCGGACCGGTCGACCGACGTGCACAAACGTGCACGCCTTTGTGTACTGGAGGACGGCCGACCGTGCCGGTCGACCGCTCCAGAGAGCAGTGCTCTCTGGAAAGTTCGGTCGACCGTACCGGTCGACCGACAGAGAGTTAGACTCTCAGCTCCAGTGGGTCGGTCGACCCAGGCGGTCGACCGTGGCTCCAACGGTCAGAAATCCGACCGTTGGCGGTCGACCGCACCGGTCGACCGGCAGTTCTGACAAAGCCCCAAGGCTAGTTTTTAACAGCCTATATATTTGGGGGTTTGTGGACTGTTTTGCAAGAAAATTTGGAGAAGTTTTTAGAGCCAGTTTTTCCCACTCTTTTCAGAAGTTTTTCTCCACAAAATAGAGTGCAAATACTTCCAATCAAAAGGGAAGATTTTTACCAAGAGTGTTTTAAGTGATTTTTTAAGTTTTCCTCCACCACTCTCATCCTTATTTTTCTCACACCATACTTGAGCTATCCATTGCCTAATCTATCCATAGGATTGTGTTGTGAGAGTTTGTAATTGGTGATCAAAGTGTTGTAGATCACCAAAGATCTTTTCATTTGTTCTTTGAGGAGACGGGCAAGTGTGCTCGTGGTTGTTTAGGGTTCGGGTGCGAACTCTTCTTGTTTGAGGTGCGGCCTCGGCGAGCCGGTGGGCTTGCGGTGTGTAAGGGACTAGAGAGTCCGAGGGTTTGTAGGTGTTGCGGCACCGAGGAGAGATCCATTGGGATCTTGCATAGTGGAAATCCTTCGTGTGTCGAAGGCGGGGATGTAGAGCAAGTGTGCTCGAACCTCGAAATATACCCTTGCGTTTGTGATTGCTCATTCTCTCTCTCTATTTCTTTTATATCTTGCATTCCTTTATTGTCTATCTTTATATGCTTGATATACTTGTGTGCTTAAATTGATATACTTACTTGGGATTGTTGACTAACACTTGTATTCAACCAAGAGAGCCAACGCGGCACCTTAACCCATTCAAGGGGAATCTAGAGGTGTTTGTCCAGAGCCCTTCACGGGGAATTCGGCAACACTCTTTGGTTATACGTGGTGTTTAGTGTAAAAGATTTAATTAGGTCATAATTGTTTTAGCTTCCGCATCATTAGGCATTAATTGACCATTAGATTAGCCATCACCAATTCACCCCCCCTCTAGGTGAACTTACAGAAAGTAAATCATAGTATTTAATTGATATTCATATTTTTACTACACTGGTTGTTTTCTGCATGCAAAAATAAGCATGTCATTCGCTTTCTTGCTCATTGGAGGAAAGGGCCGGGGGGAGCCGGTGGGAGGGGGAGACGGTGTTATTGCATTATATACGTACATATACATAGGAGGAAAGGGCCGGGCGGGAGCCGGTAGGAGGGAAAAGGCGGTGTTATTGTTATATGATGTTTATACATACGCACACGCATATATATATATATATATATATATATATATATATATATATATATATTATATATATATATATATAGGAGGAGGAGGAAGGGGCCGGGCGGAAGCCGGTAGGAGGCAGAAGACAGTGTCATTACGTCATATATATTTATATAAGGAGGAAGGGGCCGTGCGGAGCCGGCAGGACAAGGAAAACGGAGATTTATCACACTTCATATATGAATTGCATATGCATAAGAATAACGTATAATACGCCTCTCATTAATATGGCATGAGAGTGTTGTGAAGTGTAATGTATTACTGCTATATGTGAAGTGCGATAAGATTACAAGATATAAAAGTATGTTTTGTGATGCATGTGTTATCTGAATGCATACACTATATATATAAGATGGGGGTGTGATTGGCGCGTCCGTGCATGATATATGAGATACGTATGTGATACATACTATGAATACATAAGAAGAGTTTGAAAATAAACTATATTGTCGAGCTAATATTTTACTGAACTTGTAGACCCTGTAACATGTGGCATAGAATACGGAAAATGTCATAAGAAATCAATGACCAAAAGAGTCAGACCGTTCCCGAAGATTATGGAGCTCAATTGTTTCATCATATGTTTTCTATTTCTCTTATTCATCCAGATCTGTTCTATTACTCAAAAAATCATGCTTATAATTGATTATATTCACCATTCTCTGATTTTCTTCTATCTCTCCTCACTGAGCTATTGAGCCCCCCCAGATTATTGTGTTTTCATGTCATGGTGAGGTGAAGGCCCAATTTAAGATTTCAAGCGCCTTGTTGGAAATCTTGTTACGTAAAAAAGTTTTAGAGTTGTATTTTATGTGATTGCAAAGTTCCATGTTGTATATATTTACAATCTGATCGATGTTATTATAGCATAAGTGATTGGTACACAATGTTGCATATTTTACCACATAATCCCCATGCATATTGCAAATAAATATATGATTTTTACTCATCTTCTCTATATATTTGCAGGTTCACACTCTAATGGAGAGATAGCCCAATAATCACTTTAATTAGCAATAATTAAAGGGATTAAATCCAAGATTAAGATAAAGCCCAAATTTGAAATCAGAATCCAGAGAGATCCGCGTAACAACTGAAGATTCTAGAAGGCCACGTGGATAACAACCTCGTAACAAACTTGTAACAAAAATTTGGGATCCAACGGCCACAAAAGAGCCGCGCCTTGCCGCGGATCCACCGCAAAATCTGGGCCATTCAATCCCATATTTTGGCCACCTGTTCGTCTTCTGGAGAGTTCTCTCTGTGCCTATAAATACTGCATTTGGACCTGCGAGCAAAAACTGAACAGAGAAGAGAGAGAGATTAGTGTAAAGCTTTATAATTTTGTTTTTCTCTAGGATTTTTTGTAGCTCTCTATGATCTTCTCCTTCCCTAGAATTCATTGCAAGAGAGAGTTGTAAGAGAGAGAGAGCTTGTATATCAAGGAGTGACAACTTGAAGCAATGCAAGGATTGATCCATTCTCTACTCCTCTACTTGAGCTTGGTTCTAGTTTAATTGCTTTCTTTATGTGCTTTCTTTACTTTCTTGCAATTTACTTCATGCTTTGCTTTTATTTGTTAATGGCTTGTAGCTAATTTTTCTACCATGTACTAGCTAACCACTAGCCTTGCCATCTTCACTAACTCATGGGTGATTGCTATAGTTCATCTTGCAAGTTGGATGGTCTTCTCTTCTCCGATGGGTTAAACCACCCTTCATTTACATGAGAAAGTAATTAGATCAACACGCAAGACAAAACCTACGCCGATGGAGTGACAACATGAGGCATGCCTTCACTATCACGGAGTTTAGTAAGTATTGGTAAGGTAGTAAGGTAAGCTAGTCATGGTTTGTTTTCTTCCATTTCATTCTTTCTAGTGTTAATACCAAATCCAATCTTGATTTCTTTTCCACTTTCCATCATGAACATATTCATCCATTCTTTATTTTCTTTTTCACTTGATTCTTTATTCTTTTAAGCATAGAAGAATCTTCGTTTTACATCTTCACTTCGATCCGTAACGCTTCCATCGCTAGCTCTCCCTGAGAATCGACTCGGTATAGCTCTATGCTATAACGGAGATAGGAAAGGGTATATTAATCATCTTTCATACATTTGTGGAGTAATCAAAAACACTTGAGGTTGTTTCTAAACCTTCTCATTTTACATAATATTTGTGCTAAAATTCCACACAACTCTTTCCCAATCAAATTTTTGGCGCCGTTGCCGGGGAGAGCAACGGATTTTCTTTAAAGTGAAGAACTAAACGGATCTTCTTCTCTGTTGCAGGTTACAGGAGAAGAAAACAGAAAAATTTGCATTGCAGTATACATATAAGTGGACCTGGGCCTCTGCTCTCGAAAGCAGAGACCAGGATCCCTCAGTTTTGCCGCGGAATCCTGGTTTTTGCCGCGGATCTGCGGCAATCCTGAGTTGACTACTCACAAAATTTCTGCAGGATCTTCAACTCTGCAAAATACATCTGCTGCTATACTTGAATTCCTGTATTTTTCACCTATTACCTGCTAATTTAATCAACAGTAAAAAATTGGTTGAAATTGTTAAAAATTGATTAGACATTTGCATTCTAGGCACGTGTCTTTCAATTCCTTTACTTTTACTGTTGAAGAGTGCTGGAGGCAAGGTACGTTTTGCATTGCATGTAGACTAGGAATCATCTCTTGCTTGATTTTCATGCTTTGAGTGAATCCTTGTTATCTATCTTGTACACTTGCACAATTCATTTTTAAGGGCATAACCCATAAATAAGATAAGGTGGGGGATTTCATTACCCTTTCCTTAGCCCAAAAACCACCATCCCAGCACTCACTAACCCAAGCCTAATTTAATAAAAAATAGACGTTGGCCCTAGGGACATCTCGGACTCATCTAGGAGATTATCCTAAGGGGGAAAAGTGTTGGAAATAGACTTTTGCAAAATCAGTGTCTAGGAAAGGGATTGAGGGCCGAAAGCCCGAAGGTTGCTGGTTACTTAATTAAGGAACGTCTCTGACGGAAAACCTCCCACCAACCTTGCCCTTCCCTGGCTGATTAACTTGTGGTCTACGTCTACACTAAACCTCCCGTGGACGATCTAATCAGTTAGGAGTCGTCTAGGTCTAGGTCAACCATTCTTTTGGCTTGGTTTTGATTTTTTTTTTTTTTTTTTTGTTTGTTGTTTGATTTTTCTTTTTGTTTGTGATTTTTTGTGTGATATGGCATTCAACAATTCTTTCCATCCTAATAATAATCCATATTTCACACAATCTCCATTCTATTCGGATAATTCCAACCCTGTGTTTTATAATATGCACCAACCAAATACACCGGGTTGGCCTTATCCGAATCAATATGACCCATACCCCCCATCTAATAATTATAATTTCCATAATAATTTCAACTCTTCACCGAGTAATTGGGGATTCCAGTCTCCCGAGTTTAATTATCAACCTCCTTGTCCACAATATCCACGTAGTCCACAATATCCACAATATTCATTCTCCGATTCTGCTTCATATATTCCTTTTTCTGGACCTCCCATTGAAGAAAAATCTGAGTTCCAAAAGAGGATAGAAGCCAATCTACTAGAGGCAGAGCAACAACTTAAGACCAAATTAGCCTCTCCAATTCCACCACATTTTCAAGATACATACTCAGTTCCACCAGTCCAAAATAAAAGACCATCAATTTTGGAAATGAGTATGCGTGAGTCCAAACACAAATCCCAAAATCTGATGGACTCACAATTTCAATATCACTTCCAAGACAATACTTCATCTTTCCATCAAAACAATGAAGTCATCAATTATGGAAAGATGCTTGAAGAAATGACTCATGCTCAAAATGCTAGAAATCGTGACATAGAGTTGATGATCCAAACTCTTCATTCTCATCCTATTTCTAATGTCACTAGCCACTCTATTAAAGAAGATGAGTCATGTAGTCTTGGAAATCCAGATTCAATTTCAGCACAATCACCTGAACTTGTCCAAAATTCTGACATTTTGGCAAGTTTTCCTTTTTCTGAAATTGAACTTGAGTGTGAATATGATCCTGAAATTCCACTTGATGATTCAATTTTCCTTCCTGATTCAATAATGACTCCGGTGTCTTCACCTGATTTCACTCCATTTCCCGAGTCAGTATTGGATCCAGTGCCTGTCCATTGTGAAATTGAATCACCAATCTCTTATGATGATCATATTGAACTTGACCAATTTCATACTTTTGAAAGTCCCATTGATAAATTGGCAAGTTCACATTTTTGTGGAATTGAACTACATGAGGAATGTGATCTTGAACCCCAACTTAGTGATTCACTTCTTTTTCCTGATTCAATAATGACTCCGGTAACTTTACCTGACTTTAATTTTTTCCTGGAGTCGACATTGGATCCTGTCCCAATTCATAATGAAGTTGAATCACCCATCTTTGAGGATCATATTGAACTTGACCAATTCTACACTTCTGAAGATACTATTGATAAATTGGCAAGTTCTTCATGTATTGAACTACATATGGAATGTGACCTAGATTCTCACTATCTCTTTACTTCTGAAACTGATTGTACAATTCTATCGGAAGATGTTGACTTAAGTTTCGAAGAATTGTATGGTGATGAGCTAGAATTTCTTAATATTGGAAGTAAAGAGATATCACCCATAGTAGGTCACATCCCATTGTTGGAAAATGATTGTGGATTTGAGCTTCATTTTCTTGACTTGGACCAAATTCCTGAACTCACTTCGACTCCTGCACCTTCACTTGACTTCAGTCACCTTCCTGAGTCGGTATTAGTTCATGTCATTCCTGAGTCCAAGTCAACAGTTCTATCATTTCATACACCACTTTGGGACAAGGTAGTTGACAAATTTGACTTAGAAATTTATTATGGAAAATGGAAATTAGATGGGGTCATGTACTTAATAAAGATCCTTAATGGATTCATCTTTTTAGTGGGTCATATTCATGATATTTCTGGTGGGTTCCTCAAAACCCAAAGCAAAGATGATTGGGCCATGTTTCGTGGACCAATCAGACCACCACCGGAACCACCACCTTAAGGTAATTTTTTTCCTTCCCTCTCTATTTTGTTTCATGCATACATATATCATGATGCATTGAGGACAATGCATGAAATAAGTGTGGGGGAGGGTTTACTAACATAGAGTTTTTAGATTTTCTTTCTTTTACACTTCTTTTTAGAAATAAATATAAAAAAAAATAAAAACTTTTTGAAAAAAAGAGACAAAGTTTTGATCTATTTTCAAGAAAATTAAGATGTATCTTAGAAATTAAAAAAGCCTTAATTATGACATCTTAAACCTAGTTGAAATAATAGATCTTGCTTGAAATTATAGGCTAAGTAAGAAAAATTGGTGAGATATTTTTATCTTGAATTTTTTACCTTAGATAATATGCACTTTACACTTACACATTTCTTGGGATGGAGACAAAGACCAAAAATGCCATATAAATAAAAGAAAAAGAAAAAAAAATATATATATATATATAAAACATCACCTATTAAGCTGGAGAATTGTGCCTCAAGAAGCATGATTATTCACGCCTAACGGTGGTAAAGGAAATAAATAATCCCCCTTAGTTATGTGGCCTTTTTTACTCGAGACCTTAAACTCGAGGGATGTTTTCTCATCTGGTGCCCTAAGACCGTCTGGTTTGGGAGTCATCGGTTAAAGGCTCGCTACAAGGGTAAACTAGAAAGCCTAGACTAAGGGAAGAAAAATAAAAGAAAATATATATATATATAAATAAATAAATGGCTTGATGGTTGGAGTTGAAATCCCAGAAATCTTCACGAGCACGGTGTACATATTATCTAGGTTTTATGAAAGATAAAAGTATTCAATCCAATTTTGAATTCTTACCTTAATTGAAGACAAGATCTTGCATAGAGACTAAGTTTAAGAAAGAATGATTATAGGTGGACTTATGACCTAAGATCACTTATATTTTTGCAAAAATAGTTCGAAAACATGTCTCTCTTTCAAAATGGATTTTCAAAACACTAACATTTGTCTTCTTTCTTTATGGATTTTGTGGGTGTAATCCGCTGAAAACCCTCAGGAGACAACACTCCTCCTCTAGGGTAACCTAGAGGTTTAACGGCTTGTTGCACACGCTCAGTGCAATCGCGTCACCTGCGAAAGTGGTGTAATAAAATTGGTAGTTAGGATTTTCTTTTCTTTTTCTTTGTTTTGCTCGGGACGAGCAAAAGAATAAGTGTGGGGGTGTGATTGGTACACAATGTTGCATATTTTACCACATAATCCCCATGCATATTGCAAATAAATATATGATTTTTACTCATCTTCTCTATATATTTGCAGGTTCACACTCTAATGGAGAGATAGCCCAATAATCACTTTAATTAGCAATAATTAAAGGGATTAAATCCAAGATTAAGATAAAGCCCAAATTTGAAATCAGAATCCAAAGAGATCCGCGTAACAACTGAAGATTCTAGAAGGCCACGTGGATAACAACCTCGTAACAAACTTGTAACAAAAATTTGGGATCCAACGGCCACAAAAGAGCCGCGCCTTGCCGCGGATCCACTGCAAAATCTGGGCCATTCAATCCTAGATTTTGGCCACCTATTCGTCTTCTGGAGAGTTCTCTCTGTGCCTATAAATACTGCATTTGGACCTGCGAGCAAAAACTGAACAGAGAAGAGAGAGAGATTAGTGTAAAGCTTTATAATTTTGTTTTTCTCTAGGATTTTTTGTAGCTCTCTATGATCTTCTCCTTCCCTAGAATTCATTGTAAGAGAGAGTTGTAAGAGAGAGAGAGAGAGCTTGTATATCAAGGAGTGACAACTTGAAGCAATGCAAGGATTGATCCATTCTCTACTCCTCTACTTGAGCTTGGTTCTAGTTTAATTGCTTTCTTTATGTGCTTTCTTTACTTCCTTGCAATTTACTTCATGCTTTGCTTTTATTTGTTAATGGCTTGTAGCTAATTTTTCTACCATGTACTAGCTAACCACTAGCTTTGCCATCTTCACTAACTCATGGGTGATTGCTATAGTTCATCTTGCAAGTTAGATGGTCTTCTCTTCTCCGATGGGTTAAACCACCCTTCATTTACATGAGAAAGTAATTAGATCAACACGCAAGACAAAACCTACGCCGATGGAGTGACAACATGAGGCATGCCTTCACTATCGGAGTTTAGTAAGTATTGGTAAGGTAGTAAGGTAAGCTAGTCATGGTTTGTTTTCTTCCATTTCATTCTTTCTAGTGTTAATACCAAATCCAATCTTGATTTCTTTTCCACTTTCCATCATGAACATATTCATCCATTCTTTATTTTCTTTTTCACTTGATTCTTTATTCTTTTAAGTATAGAAGAATCTTCGTTTTACATCTTCACTTCGATCCGTAACGCTTCCATCGCTAGCTCTCCCTGAGAATCGACTCGGTATAGCTCTATGCTATAACGGAGATAGGAAAGGGTATATTAATCATCTTTCATACATTTGTGGAGTAATCAAAAGCACTTGAGGTTGTTTCTAAACCTTCTCATTTTACATAATATTTGTGCTAAAATTCCACACAACTCTTTCCCAATCAATAAGTTAGATGGCCTTGATCTTGATGAGATGGATTTATAAATAAATTGGTGTTATATTCTGAATACCGAGAGGAGTATTCTCAAGCATATGTTCTTTTGTTTCCATATAAGTAGGCGATGTTAAGCCGAAATTATTATTTAAAGAATAAGTAGGCAATTGTGAGCCGAAATATTATTATGATTGCGTGGATGGTTACCGAATATTGGTTTATGTATCTGGATTGAGAATAAGTAGGCTGATGTTGGCCGAAACTATTTATGGTTGGCAGTATATATAAGGTTAGATTAGTATTTACAAAGGAAGTGCTGCCGAAATCTTCAAGGATTTAGAGATGATTATGATAATCTGTTGATCAATATAGATGTTTATGTAAATTGAGATCATAGGAAAATGAGATCGTTACAGTTGGTATCAGAGCGCAGGATATAGATGTTTGACGGGAGAGGGTTCCTTGTAAAATTTTCTTGAATCAAATGAAAGATTACAGCGGATTTACACTCCGACTATAAGGGAGGGGAGATGTTTAGGCTTGAATCTCCCTTTTGTTTAATGCTGGGTTCTTGAGGTAGCGGTGGAAAGTGAATCTTGTTTTCCGTTGACCGGGTGAACATCAAAACTTCATGAGGATCTTCTCTTTGGATGGCAGATGGAGTAACACAGCTCCTGTCGATCAGGAATCTCAAAGAGATTATAAGCAAAGATTAACTTGTACGCAGCAATTTGTTTGAAGAGTTGGACTCTCTTTCTTTTTGGTGGAAGTCTCGGGGCTTCTATAGCTCACAAGCCAAGTTCCTCTCAAGAATTATCTGATCAACTGACCGACCCCTTCTCAATAGCAAGCGGGCTATTTATAGAGGTTTCAGAAGTGAACGTGCCCCTTAAAAATGCTCCATAATTGGGGTTAACTTCCTCATTATGTGGGCAGTGATTGACCCCATAACAAGGACAGTTATAACTGAGACGCGGGTTTCGACCCTCGCGTCTTGGTGCTGCAATGATACTGAGAAGCGGGTTTCGGCCCTCGCGTCTTAGTGCTGCAGTAATATTGAGATGCGAGTTTCGGCCCCCGCGTCTTGGTGCTGCAGTAATATTGAGACGCGGGTTTCGGCCCTCGCGTCTTGACGCTGCAGTAATATTGAGACGCGGGTTTTGATCCTCGCGTCTTGATGCCACTGTGATGGCTGTGATTAGCCCTGCGTCTAGAGTTTGGGACTCTTCTTTTTGATGACTTGTCTTTTAGTGATTTTTAGACAGCCTACAGAACCCCCTCCAAAGTTTTCGACATTCCGCGGTTGACTGGGACGGATTTCGAAATACTTTGGACTCTAGTTGAATTCATACTTCTCATGATTGAACTGATAGTCATTTGAGATGCTCTGAGCTTAATCTTGTCTGGAATATGGTCTTCGTGAGTGTACTGTGGAACTCTTTGAAGCCGCCAGAAATGATCATGGCGAGTGTCTAGATATACAGTCTAGACCTCCCCAGTGCTCTGAGCTTGTTGTTAGTGTACTTTGAACCAGGGGTAAACAGTCATCTGCTTCTTCCAGTGTACTAATGAACTGAATTGCAGAAGTAAGGACTGAATGCAAGTCCTGTAGACGGAGGGGTTATGCTGCTTTAAAGACGCGCCTTCTATAGGGATGCGTCTTTTGGGATGAAGACGCGGTTGTCGCTCTTGTGAAGTAGACGCGGCTTTGGCCTAGTTGAAAAAGCGCGACCTTCAAAGGGACGCGATTTTTCTGTTGAAGACGCAGCTTTCGCCCTGTGAAGTAGGCGCGGCGTTGGCCTAGTTGAAAAGGCGCGACCTTCGGAGGGACGCGATTTTTCTGTTGAACACGAATCCGTGTTGTGGGCGCGTTGCCACGTGTCCAGTAAAATTGAGAGGACATCTTCTTTTTGGCGCGCGAATTTCGCGCTACATTTAATATGCTTGCCACGCGTCAGGCAGGGATTAGGCGTCGAGCCAAGCGCCGCGTATCTCTGCGAATCGCTGTGCTTATAAAAGACAACAGTCTTTCAAGAGTCATAATTAGACTCTTCTTCTTCGTTGGGCCTTTTAGGGTTAAGGAAAGCTCGAGGCTTTGTTCTTCTCGTTTCTACCATCTTCCACACCGATTCCACGATTGCAATAGCACCAAAAGCCAAGCATACTGCTTCGTCTTCGAAGGCTGTTGTTCCTGAGACCCAAATGGGTGGTTCCTCCATACAGGAAGCCCCTATTTCAGGTAATAAAACCATCGGATTTGGTTTCCGCCATTGAAGGGGCTTACAGAGTTCTTTTAACTCTTAAGTCCCTTTTGAATGTGAACTGGCAATGCGGGCTCATGCCCGTGTTTGATCTTCAGGTGCGGTTCTTGAGTTGATGACAAGACGCAGGTTCGACGACCTCTGCATCTTTTATCCACTTGAGCCCGTATCTGTTTGTTGAACACAGGGCCCCATTAAGCCTTGCGTTTTGGACTCAATGCTCAGAATATTTCTAAGTGTGGGGAGTTCAGACGTAGACTTCAGACGATTCTTGCGTTTTGTAAGATCAGACGCAAGTTTTAATGAATCTTGCGTCTGAGTCCGATACTTAGAAATTTTTTTCTGAGTCCTGAATTTTTAAAATGCGGGCTTTATGCTAGCCTCGCGATCTTTGAATCTGGACGCAGATTTTGATGATCTCCACGTCTGGATTCATTCCTGCGTTTGAGTTTCAAATACTTAACCATTTTCTTTCAAATTTTTGATCAAGTGTTGTTCTCTTTTGCAGTTCGATACTCCTCCAATGCTTTATCCAAAAAGTGTCATTTTGGACATGTAGGCGGCGCTGATCATAACCTGACCTTTGTGCTGCAGAAAACTGCTCCTGTGACTACTGGTAAGTCGAAGGAGCGAAAGGAGAAGATCTCCAAGGCCAGTATGATGACCCTCCGGGAGATTATCACTGACGGAGTGTTTGTTACGGATTCGCGCACTCCATTACAAAAGCCTATTTTCTTCTTTGGTGATGACATCGACGAGGATGATAGGACTTTGCATGACGGAGATTATAAGTGGCTTCGTCAGATAGGGGATAGGAAGTTCTTTCTTTCCAATATGGAGAGGATGTATCCCCTATCTTATCTCCAGCATATGTCTGTTCACCGTGCAATGGAATGGGATCTTTCCCGATCTGTCTCCGGTGTCTCGCTCGGAAAACTAGGTGCCAAAGAAGTACATTCTGCCGGCTATGGGAGAGAGGTCTTTGGCTTACTCCCTGGATTGGTTAGGTCTGAATATCCGAGAGGAGAGACCCCTCAGCTTGGCACAACTTTTATCAATCAGTTCATGAAGGTTAGGGGTGATTTTCCCGTTGACTTCCGCCCGCTCGGGTGGGTTCATTCTTCCGACAGATCCTGGTGGGGCAGGATGGTTGGATTTGTCCTTGTCGAACTTGGAGCTCTACTGGAACAGGTGGGGCTGTACCACTCGGTCAGGGTTGTGCAATATGGCCTCCCACAAAGTTCTCATAATTTCTACGGCATCCTGGAGCATTATAATCCTTTGACGGGGAAATTTTTTACTCCGGCTGGAGAGATAGGGCTCGCCCTTCATGAGCTATATGAAGTTTCGGGGCTGGTTATGGGAGACGCCCCTTATGAAGAATACGTTCCAACTTCTGAAGAGCTTCACCTCTTGAAGAAGTAGAGCCCTTAAATATATGAGACATACTGGGAAGTGTTGTGTCACTTCCACATAGGTGGTCAAATAACCTCCTGGAGAACCAGGGGTGTTAAGCAGATGTCTTGGGTGAGTTACCTATTCAATGGTATAACTGAGAAAGATCACCCAGTGACCATTCTGGCTCCTAGTACTGATGAAGAAATTGCTGAGAGGATTGACGCCTCTGTGAGCTCTTACACCACGGAGTCAAATGAAGATACTTGCAAACCTGATACGGTTTTTGAAAGTTTTCATCATCAAGCCCGGGTTTCCATTTCTGACCGGACTCTATTGGCGGGCTTTCTTATGTTATGGCTGAAGCGCTGCGTGATGCCAACACTGCCACATGAAGTAATTGTCGCTGATGTGGTGTACCCCACGGTCTTGTTGGCCTACGGCAAGTATATCGCCCTCCTTCCAGCAATGGTGGCTGGAATTCAAAGTGGATTACGGGCTCTGGTTAAGAGCCTGTGCCAAGTGGAAGCCATTGTCGACTCCAAGGGTAGACCAGAGGTTGACTCGGAGGGAAGGCCAAGAGTGAAGACCCCTAACCCCAGGATCGAGCTTCCATATACGTACTTGATGGCTTGGTATGTTATGCACTGCCCTTCACTGATGACGGCGGTGCCTTTATCCGAGGGGTTTGTCCCTTTTGTGCAGAGGCTGGAGAACTCAAGCTGGTCTTGCTATTACATGTTCTTCGTTCAGAAATGTATTCTGAACGCTTCGAACTATCAGCTCGACCGTTGCTTCCCCGAGATTGCCGGCGCATCTTACGGGGATAAATTTGTTGATCTTGCGGGACCAGATGATTTCACAAGGTTACCATCGGGAGTCTTCTGGTGGCTAATTAATATTCGGCCCAGGTATCTGCTCTTTCGGCAAGGGAACTCATGTACGATCGAGCCTTATATGCCGAGTCATTTTGCTCGACAAATCGGCTATGATCAATTATATGTCGGTAACCCCAATGCCAAACTCTCCTTTAGCGGGAATTTGTTTGAAGGTGCTCGGGCATGGTATTACAGTGTGGCTGGAGGGACAAAAGTTATTTTCAGCTTGCCTCACAAGACGCCCAACTGCTACACGAGCCTCAGCTTCAGTACTTGGTATTCCCTGGCTAGCAAGATGCCTGGTTTCTCAATAAATGTCTTATATATTAAGAGCATCAAAGTTTCTTATAAGGACAAATTGGAGTCCAATAAACGCACGCGAGGTATGGACGAATATCAGGCAGCCGAGAAAGAGGCAGGAGGGGAAACGGGGGTGGGAGCGAGAGCAGCAGCACCCAAGGAGCAGCCCGCTAAAAAGAGTCGGCAAGCTGTGTCCAAACGTTCCCATGGCTCTACTTCTAAGAGTGAGCCTATTCTGAAGAAGGCTAGGAGAGAACCGGAGGCTGGGGCTTCAATGCCCTAGGTAGTCCCTCCTGGTATTGAGGGGCAGAGGGAGGAAGAGGAAGAGGAAGAGGAAATCCCCCTTCTTCGTCCTCGTGGACTACGCAGCAGGGGCCCCGTGATCTTAGAAGAAGGGGAGCTTGCAGGTGAACCTATCATGGCCGAGGAGGCTGAGTGCCCCGAAGTTAACCTGGTGGGAAGGGATGATGTTGAGATTCCAGGGGTCTCAACTCAGCCAGCGTCTTCTTCAGTTCAAGAGAGGAGGGATGAGGTGCAACAGCCTGGGTCTCCTAATGTATTGATACCCAGCTCGCGGGTTGTCGACCCCAGCCCTACTACTGGGGTACTTGGTGGTAAAGTCTCGATCGCTGAGGCCTCATGTGTTGAACTGTCGTCTTCATCGTCCGAAGAGCATGGATATTATTCTGGCGATGAAGTCGATTTTGGCGATGAACCCGCTCTTCCAGATACTAGCAAATTCTCGCATATTTCGGAGGAAGAGATACAAGGGTGTGACCCTGTGACGGTTTCACCAATAGCAACTATCGCTGCTACTGAAGGTACTCTCCTTGTCTTTTTGAACCGGGTTTTCCTTTAGCTAGGGAAGGGTTCTGACATTTCCTTTTGAGTTTGTGCTATAGGGCTGGCTGTCGACAGTGAGGCTACACCCTCTCAGATTGAGGAAATGATACAAGAGCTAGCCCAGCGGGAGGGCCTTGAGGCTCCTGCTACCGGAATGCCTCAAGAGAGTACAACTGTCGACGTCCAGGAGGTCTCAACCCTACAAGATCTGCCCAGGAATTTGCCATCTTCAGATCCTCAACTTGGTAAGAGAATACTGACGCATTGAATTTTTCTCCTTTTTATTGTCATGGTTGATGTTTGGGCGGTTTGCAGAGAGTGCTGGGGTAGCTCAGGTAGAGGATCTTGCGGCAAACCTTGATGCAGAAGGTAGTACAGTTCAAACCTCGACCGGGGGACCCGATGTCGCTAGGTTTGTTGTCACTTCAGTCGCAGTGGAGGCTGCTACGACAATAACTGCCCCTGAGGTATCGGTGACCATCTCAGCATCTGACGAACCTATCGTCGACCTCACTCCTGCGCAAGATGAACCGATTCCCGTCTCTCGCCCTGTGATGGAAAGGGGGTCCGGGAGTACATCGGCAGAGTTCTCTCCAGCTAATGACATCATGGAAGAGCTAGCACGTCAAATGGTGCAGCAATTTTTTGCTTCCATGCGATCTTGCATTGACCTCATCCTTTCTGGGGGCAGCTCTTTCGAGTTTGCCCGAATACTTCTCGAAAATCAGATCGAGAACATTGGTCATACTGGGAGTCCTTCGCAGGCTAGGACATGCCTGATGCTGGTGGAGCAACTGGGAAGCTATCTGAAAGAGCTCAAGTCCCTGGAAAATGCTGGTTCAGTAGACGAGGCTCGGACAACTCGGGATAAGCTTCTTGCTGCTCAAGAACATGAGCGAAAGGAGATGGAGGAACAAATATCTGAAGAGACCCGCCATCTCCAGTATTTCCAAGCTGACCACTAAAGGCTGATTGGCGATTCGAAGGAATCTGAAATCGTCATATAGAGCGCAGAGCAGGTTATTGCCACAGCTCGAGCTACCATAGCCAAGGCAGAAGCCTTGATTGAGATCAATAAGTAGAAGCTTGCTGCTGTTAGGAAGAGGCTGGAGGAGCTGGAAACTGCCAAGATACAGGCTGAAGAAAACCTCTCTGCTCACTCCTCCAGACTGGAGTCTCTTCAAGCACAACTGACTGCGAAGAGGTTTTTGTCTGAGGAGGAGTTGCGAGTCCAAGCTCTAATGGAGGCTGAGAAGGCACGTCAGCACGAGATGCATCGTCTCCGAGAACAAATCCGTTCTTTGGCGAAGCAAGATTATTAGCCTCCCTTTTTTTTGTCTTAAAAAAAACTCTACTTGTCAAGAGTGTATGTATTACTTTTACCATTTTTGAATCAAAAAGTCTTCAAAATTTCGCTCCATTTCAAGTTTTTTTTTTTGCTCGCTGTAGATGAACTCAATTTCATAACCACAGTCTTTAACTGTAGTCTTTAGTCGGCCATGAATGATAAACTCAGGCTGAACTGAGTTCTTGAGCGAAACGCGACTCTGATTTATAGTGGAGACGCGATTCTAGGAAACGTGACTCTGACTCGCTAATGGAGACGCCGTGAAGATGCGCGAAATCTCCTTCTTGATAAAGACGTGGTTCTGATTAGGGAAGGACGCAGATCCCCGGCTGCGGCCCTTAATTCTGTCAGGATGCAGAATTCAGGATATAGTGGGGACGCGGTCTTAGGCTCCTCAAGACTGACGCATGGATCTCAGATAGTTGGTGGGGACGCGGCACTGGCTCAGTAGAAACGGGGCTCTGGTCCCTTGATAAGACGCGAACTCAAGCTATATTGAGTTTATGATAAAAACACAAATGTCATCTCGCAATGGAGACGCAGTTCTGGGCTCCTTGTGAATGACATAGGCCTTCTCTGTTGAGGACGCAAGCTTCGGAACGCAGCTTTAAAGTTAATGCGGACTCAAGATCCAATTCATTGAGGAGGCGCGGTTCTGAAGCACTCTCAGAAACGCGATAGAAAGTCTCTTAGCAGAGATGATAGGAACGCAGCCCTTGGGTTTATGAAGGGACGCGGGTTTCAGGACGCGACCTTTTGAGTCTGCGCTTGACGCAACCTCCCAAGCTTTACATGCAGCTCGTCTTAAAGATCTTGTTAGATCTTTAAATGCCAAATCGGCGTTGACGATTGGGGATTTGTGTCCTCCGATGTTTCCCGAAGCGGCAATCCACGCGTCAGCCCTTCATTGGGCTTTGGCGTTAATACCTTTAAATGCCAAGTCGGCGTTGACGACTGGGGATTTGTGCCCTTAACGTTTCCGAAACGGCAACACACGCGTCAGCTCTTTATTGGGCTTTGACGTTCGTGCGGGAATTAAGGCCGATGGCTCTGATTATTGCGCCATTAATTATAGGCTTTATGGGTTGCCTATAAATAGGCCTCACCCCCTTAACAGTCTATTGCTCAGACTGTTTTTCCTCGAGAGCAGGCGCTCTGAGGGATTTCATCTTCTTCCTTCTGCTCAGACTGTTTTCCCTCGAGAGCAGGCGCTCTGAGGGATTTCATCTTCTTCCTTCAATGGGACTTGCCCCCATGGGCAGCGAAGACCCAAAGCTTTCATGCTTTTCTTTAATCTTTTCAAAAGATTATCACTGTCAAGTGAGTTCAAGAACAAAAAGCGTCCCTCTGAGTATTTTTTATATCCGCGCCTTGATGCAGAAAGTTCAACCTTTAAAGGGTTATTCTGCGGGTAAGAATCACTTGTCTGCCATGAAATACTCAATCCAACTGAGTTTCAGTTTTGCTGTTCCTTGAAGAGATTCACTCTCTTGATCTTCTCTTAAAGTCTGACTAGTGCGCCCATTATTTGGAAGTTGCGCTTTTTAAACTTCTTGATGAAGCGCGAGTTGATTAAGTCTGAACTCTAACTCAAAATCCCCTGGACGCGAGTGTAATGGACTTTGCACCTGGACCGTGAGACGCGAGCTTTACATACAGTGCTCGCGTTCGAGGCTGTTGACTTAGAAGAATATTAATTCTGGCTGAAGGCTTCAGACTTGAATGTAGCAATCCTTGTTTCTCAAACAAGGTTGTGGCAATCTTCGCGTCTGGTTCTCTTTGTGTCTCATATTTTAGACGCAGGTCTTAAAATTAGACCGCGTTCAAGTCTGTGTGTATTCGAAGTCCACAACTTTGATCGCGTCTGTTTCTGTCATAACAGAATTTTGACTTTCTGCGTGGGTCATCCCTGCGTCTGAAGTTTACAGTTATGTCGCGTCTGTCCTTTAGTTTTTTTTGTTTCAGAATTCTAACCTTCTGGTTTTTACTCCTCGCAGGTAGTCTCAATCATCCTTTCGCATATTTGCTGGGCCCTTGGGAGAATATATCGGCCAGCGAACCTATTCGATGGTCGACCATTGGAGGAGAAGTCACGACTCCTGCTTATGGGAGACGAGGATTTGCGCGGGTGATGGTATCCGTCGAGACCTCATTGGACACGATGCACCAGTCATGCCCCCGGGTTCGTCATGGTCACAGTGGGTATGGCGGTGGATATGGTGGTGGGTCTGGTCCTCTTGCAGGTCACTGGAAAGAGGACGTCACCTGTAAGGTCTCGAATCTTCCCTTCACCAATCTTACCCCAGAAGTGACATCGATGAAAAGTTCATTTTCATTAGATGACTTTCTGGTGGTAGAGATGTTCATCAATGAAGGATCATGGCCTGCACCAGTTGGTCAGGTGGAATCAGAAGGTTTTGCTGCATTTCGACCTCAAGAAACACCACTGTTCTTGGTCAACGATGGGCTCCTTCGATGTTTACGTCATGCATGGTGACGTAATCAGCCTCCGATCGTCATCACAGTGCTCAGCCCTTCTTTGGCGCCCTTCCAAACATCTTGTACTTGGAGTGGTGAGCATGCTTCAAGAAGTGAGTGCAACCTTTTACTGAGAGAGAGGGACTTCTTTGTACTCCTTTATTGTAACACTCAATCTTATTGTATAAGAGAGCGTCTTGTATCACTTTCATATGTCTGGACATAAATAAAAGCGACATTTTTTTTGTCTCCTTCTATTATCTTGAACTCCCTTTTCTGTATTGCAATTCGGACGAATAGAAGTAAAGGATCTTTGGCTTAACGAGTAAATCCTGTTTCAGGAAATTTAACAATGCTGTCAGAGGTGTGATATTAACTTGACAGAAGTAAGATAATTCTTATGGACCTGCCAATCTATAAATGAGAATGACAAGTGGAATTTATACCCCCAGGGAGGATGAGTTTTCATCAGAGGTTTAGAATTAACTTAACTAAGACCCAGCTGGGGATTTAGTGAAAACACTGTTAACAGTGTAATGTTATCATAACAATATTTTTAAGTGGACTTGTTATTCTGTTGACAAGAATAACAAGTGAGACTAGACTCGCGGGGAATCTAGGAGAATCTTTACCGTTAGAGGTGTGATATTAACTTAACGGGTTGAATTAATTCTTGTCAGAAGTGTGATATTAACTTGACAAAGGTGTGAGTCAGAGGTGTGATATTAACTTAACTCAAAAGTATTTCAGCTTTATTTGGGAAAACTGAAAGTGTCACTGTCATAGGTGTAATGTTTAACTTGGCAACGAGGGTAATGCTAGAGGTGTAATTTTAAACTTGGCATTGGTCATCTCGACTTTGACAAGGAAGTCCGAGGGAAAGTCATGACCATAAGTGTATTGTTGAACTTAGCAATGACCTGGACGCTAGAGGTGTAGTGTTAAACTTAGCATCGTTCATTTCAGCTTCGATATGGAAGTCTGAGGGAAAATGACTGTCAGAGGTTTAATATTGAACTTGGCAGCAACTTGATTACTGTTAGAAGTGTAATGTTAACTTAACAGTAATTTGTCAGAGGTGTGGTATTAACCTGACAGAAACTGACTCGTGATGGGAGCAATTTGAGGACCTGCCATTCTACTGATGAGAAGTGACAAGTGGAATTTAAAAATGTCAGAGGTGTAATTTTAACTTGACAGTGATTGACTTGCGATATGAGCAATTTCGAAGACTTGTCATTCTATTGATGAGAATTGACAAGTGAAATTTGAAGTGCCAGAGGTGTAGTGTTAACCTGACAAATTTGAAGGCTTGCTACTCCATATAGAGTTGACAAGTACAGTTTGTACTCGATAGGGAGTATTGAAAATTTTCATTACCAGAGGTATAGTGTTAACGTAGCAATGATTGTATTTTGTAGACCTACCATTCTGTATATGAGAATTGGTAAGGGATTTTAGAGGAGAGAGTGGAACTAAGTTCACTTAGGATTTTTAGCAAACCCTCAGCTATCAAAGGATTTGAGGTGCCTTTACCAACTACCGTTTGAGTTGGGCTAGCCATGCTATTCCCCTCAGCATGGTGAGTTGTCGAAGACTTATGTTGGGCTTAGAAGCCAACATTTTCCTCTGCCCTTAGCTGTCAAAGGCGTCGGACATTAATGAAGAGAGCAATATTAAGACCCAAGTTTCGCCTTTCGTTTCTTTATCAATATTTACATCATCCATCATGGTACAGTCCGTGCCCGATTAGCTTGTCACCGATCTACCGTGATGTGACCTAATAAAGGAAAGAAACTTTTCTTGGATCTGGAGCTTTGATCAGAGGTGTAATTTTAACTTGATCAGAGGAAGAGTACTATTAAGGATAGTACTTCTTCAGGAACCTGCCGTTGATCGACATCATGAGTGTATCGCCATTTGAAGTTATGAGGCGATATGCTCCATTTGAGTAGACTGACTCTACTACAAATGGTCCTTCCCATTTAGGTTAGAATTTTTCTTTTGTCTTATGTGTCTTCACCATAGGTCTTCTGACGGCTAAGACAAGGTCACCTTTCTTGAAAGTTCGCACCTTAACTTTCTTGTTGAAGGCTCTGGTAATCCGAGCTTGGTAGAGCTTGATTTGTTGTTGGGCTTGCAGATGTTTATCATCTAAGGCCTCCAATTCTTGGAGTCGTTGTCGATGCTTTTCTTCCCTTGTCATCTCTGCTGTCAAGGCGACACGCAGAGATGGGATTTGGATTTCTAGTAGAAGCACGGCTTTACACCCATATACCAAAGAAAATGGCGTAGCTTTAGTTGGGGTTCGAACAGTCATGCGATAGGCCCATAAGCATTCACCTAACTTATCGTCCCAGTCACGCTGACTTTTCGAGACGAATTTCTTGAGAAGCTTGCCAATGGTCTTGTTGAAAGCTTCTGCGAGACCATTAGCGGCAGGGTAGTATGCCGTTGAGGACACACTCTGTATTCTAAACTTAGCGCAGAACCTCTGGAAAGCCTGACTGACGAACTGGGGTCCATTGTCATGGACGATTCGCCGAGGTACACCAAAACGGTAGATGACGTGATGTTTAATGAATTTGATCACATCAGACGACTTTACTTCCTTCAACGGAATGGCCTCAGCCCATTTAGAAAAGTAATCGGTTATGGCTAAAATGAACCGATGTCCTTTTGATGACGGTGGGCTGATGGGGCCAACTACATCCATGCCCCACATTTCAAATGGCCAGGTAAAAGTTGTAGAGTGAAGATACCCTGGTGCTTGATGAATGAAATCACCATGCACTTGGCAGGCGTGGCATCTTTTGGCATAAGTGATGGCGTCAGAGATCATCTTAAGCCAATAATATCCCAACCTTTGGAGTCGATCCCTAAGTTTTGGGCCAGGTTGATGGGCTCCACACGTGCCGCCATGGGCCTCTTTCAATACCTCCTGTGCCTCTTTTTGTGATAGGCAGCGAAGCAAGATCCCGTCATGCGATCGACGATACAATGTTTGCGTGATCGCATTATAGTAGAATTTTGGGGCTTTCCTTCTAATGGCAGCCGCTTCTTTAGTATCATCAGGCAAGATGTCGTACAAGACATAATCAATGTAAGGGAATCGCCAGTCTCTAGGCTCTGGGCCGGTTGAAGATTCAAGAGCTTCTTTGACTTGACAATCTCTCGTTGGCTTCTGGTAATCCTCAGGGGCAATTCTCGGGCAATACAGGTCGTGGCTGTGGACAAATATTTTCTCTACTACTTCAGCTGGAAGGGCTAAAGAGGCAACAAGAGACGCCAGTGCATCTGCATGCGCATTTTGCTTGCGTGGTACATGGTTGATGTAAAAGTTTATGAACCTCTCGGCCATGTGGACAGTTGCGTTGTAATAGGGTACTAGATCTTCATGTCTGACTTCGTACTCCCTGCGAACTTGGCTGACGATAAGTTTAGAGTCACCATACGCCTCGAGATTTTTAACGCCAATCTCATCGGCGAGTTGCATTCCAATCAAAAGGGCATTGTACTCCGCTACATTGTTGGAACAAGGCTCGGTTAATGAGACGGCTCGAGGAATCACATAGTTCTGTAGGGAGACGCTTGCTACCCCTACTCCTGCTACTATATGTCCTTTTGGGCATGTTCTCGATGCACCGTCAAAGAAAAGTTGCCACACTTGTCTTTCAAAAGATGTCTGGGTCAGGCAGACTTCAGCGACCTTGTCTTGGAGATCCTCGTAAAGTTCAGCTGCCCTCGGATCCGAATGCTCAGCCAGAAAATCCATTACCGCTTGTCCTTTAACGGCCCTTTGTGGTAAAAAGTGCATTTCATATTGGGATAGCAATATGGCCCATTTTGCCAGTCGGCCGTTTAACGAATAAAGGCTTTGTCATGAGTAACCTCAAGGGGTTGACCTTTGATATGACGTTTATAGTTTGGCCTACCAAATAGTGTCGCATTTTCTGAACAGTGAACACCAATGTCAAACATTCCTTTTCGATCGGTTGTATCGATGTTCGGCCCCGATCATTGTTCTACTCAAATAGTAGATCGCTTGCTCTCATCCTTGATCATTGTTCTGGGCTAGTAAAGCTCCTAAAGAATGATCCATTACTCGGACGTATATCAGAAAAAGCTTTCCCGGACACCGGAGCTGTAAGGACCGGTGGTTGTGTGAGGTATTGTTTAATTTCCTCAAATGCTTGCTGGCAAGCGTTGTCCCAAATGAATGAAACACCCTTCTTCATTAATTTGGTAAAGGGTTGGCATCTTCCGGAGAGATTTGAGATGAACCTTCGGATGTATGCCAATCGTCCTTACAATCCCCTGAGCTCCTTGAGGTATCTCGGAGGTTGCATCTCCTGGATAGCGCGAACCTTTTCAGGGTCAAAATGAATTCCTGTGGAGGTTACAACAAATCCTAAGAATTTGCCACTGGCCACTCCCAGGAAGGATTTGGTGAGGTTCATCTTCAATTGATGGGCCCGCATGATGTCGAAGATAACTTTTAAATCAGTTATATGATCACCTTTAGCGTGGCTTTTTACTGCGATGTCGTCAACATAGCATTCCACCGTTTTACGCATGTGTTCGTAGAAAATGCAATTCATGGCCCTTTGATATGTCGCCCCTGCATTCTTTAGTCCGAAGGGCATGACGGTGTAGTAGTATACCCCCAGTGGTGTCCTGAAAGAGGTATATTTTTCATCATCAGGATACATTTTGATTTGATTATACCCTGAAAATCCATCCATGAAGGACATTCGCGCGAATCCACACGTATTGTCAATCATGACATCTGTGATTGGCAGTGGGAATTCGTCCTTAGGACAGGCCTCGTTTAGATCACGAAAATCAATGCAGATCCGGATCTTTCCGTTCTTTTTAGCAACGGAGACGATGTTGGCTACCCAATCAGGATGTTGTTCTTCCCTAATGAAGCCAGAGTCTATAAGTTTCCTGACTTCTGATTGAATTACCTCCATTACTTCTAGACGGAACCGTCGCTGTTGTTGTTTGACAGGCTTTACGTCCGTATTAATGTTGAGACGATGCATAACCACTCGAGGATCAAGTCCAGGCATGTCCTCGTAATTCCAGGCGAAGACTTCTATATATTCTCGCACAAGAGATATTAGATCCTTTTTCTCAGAAGGCGACAGGCTTTTACTTATAAAGATGGGCTTAGGATTAGCCTCATCTCCTAGATTAATCTGAACAACCTTATCTTCTATGGGTGGCTCGCGCTGTTCAAAGAGAGTATCCCAAAGAGCATTTAAGTGTTTGATCCAAGGATCTGCATCAGATTGGGTCATTTCTTCATCCCTGTCTTCCAGGTGGCTTGTTGAAACTATATTCACTGAAAGTTCTCTAAAGATGTTGCCAATACTAACATCTGACTCGCACGATGACGTGTCTGAAGAGTAATCGTGTCATAATGACTCTCCAGAGTCAGAGGCTGATGGGATCGGGGTGACACATAGCCCAGACCCCTGCGAGTCTGATGATAATAATCAGGGGTTTTCCCTTTAGGCACAAAAGATCGGAGTAGTGTTCTCCTTCCTTTGCCGAAATTCAACACTGGACCGTTTGTCAGATCATACCCCATACTTTCCATCATTTGAGTGCATTTGGCTCATAATGACCGAACTGAGGGGTTCCTTCTCGCTTTCTGCTTCTTCATGAGACATGGGTTCGGATTTAATTCGTCCGAAAAGAATTGATTTTTAGCCTTTCCGTCTTGCTGGAACCATGAATATTGATTCTTGCGCATTACGGGCATCTTGGTACGTTTCGAAGGACGACTTCACTGGTACATGCAATGATGTCAAAGCATCTATTGCCGACCAGAGGTCATCATCCATTTCAGTACTAGTGTCTGATGGCACTGAATCAGAAGCGAACACAGAAAAATAAGCCAAATCTAATTTTTCATTAATATACCATCCGCATACATCATCGGTGGTGTCATCAACACCGAGCTTATCAATGCTCGTTACAAGTGGATCTAGTTCCACATGCACTCTTTTTTTTCCGGCTCGGTGTCAGCTTCATTACCAGAGTCTGGCTCCTCTGGTTGCGGGATTTGTCTGTTTCCACAGAGTCCTGGTACAGGAGAGAATCTGTGAAATAGTTCTCGACTCCCTTGAACGGATGCCTTTCGGTAATCACCGTTCGTACCTTTCCACTCCCGTCAATATATTTCATGACTTGGTGGAGAGTGGAGGGAACGATAGAATTCCGATGAATCCATGGTCGTCCCAGCAAGAGATTGTACGAGGTGTCGGCATCGATCACGTAGTATGTCACTTCCGACTTTAAATCCCCAATTTGGCATTTGAGCTTGATCTTGCCCATTGGACGGGTACCATTAGCATTGAACCCATAAATGGTCGTCTGGGTAGCGCTCAACCGATGGGTAGGAATTCCTAAATGTTGCATGACCCGGCGAGGCATAATGCTCAATGCGGACCTGGGGTCTATCTGAACGCGGCTTACTTCAGATGAACCAGTATACCCTGCGAAGTATAGGGGTCGATCATGTTTCCACTTAACCTGCATATCATCTGCCGTGAAGGTGATGCAGGGAGCATTTTGGGAGGCGTGGAGGCAATCCTCTACATCTTCCTCCCGTGGTCCAACCGGCACATGGGTCATAAAGACCTCAGCGTCAGCTAGAGCCTCTCTCAAAGCTTCTCTGGTTGACTTTGATAGCCTCAGGAGCTCGTAAAGAGTGATTCAGGCTGGGATATTGGCCAATTAAGTCAGGACGTTAAAGCGGTAAGGTGTTGTGGATCCCTCCGTGATGTCTTTTGAGAGAACTTTAGAAAACTGAAGCTCTTTCTGTCTTTCCACGGGTTGTTTTGTGGAGAGATTGGCTGACTCTGTAGCGGGTTTTGGAGGAGTCGGCGTCATTTCATCATACTTTTTCAAATATGACTGACCCGAACGAGTTTCCGTCACAAGTTGGTTGGGTTCTGTGGCAAGAGCTATTGTTTCCTCTTCTGAATCAGTCAGCGAGGGAACATCAGTTTCCGCTTCCCGAGAATAAGCGCACACCGCATTACAGGACGAAGCTTTAGCTTTGCCTTTGGACCTTCTGCTGGTAACAGTGGTCCATTGCTGGCCATCCACAAGGTCGGAATGAACCCACATAACTTCTCCCTGAGGTGTGGGAACAGGTACAAGACCCTTCTCTTGCTGATGATGAGGGTCTATGTTGACCATTTTTAACTCCCCCCTTGGGATGGGGACTACTCCAGAGGGTGTTGGAGGTTATCTTCCAAACTGGAGGAATGATGTCATATTGGCTGTTACTTTTTTCTGCTCTGGATGGAGTTTTAATACCTCTGCGTCAATCAAAGCCTGAAGGATGTCTTTGAAGACATAACAGCTCTTGGTGGGGTGTCCCAGCATCCTATGATACAGGCAGTAGTTGGGATTATCGGTTTTACCGACTTCTTCAGGGCGTCTAGCTTCAGGAAGCTTCAGTATGTTGCTCTTGTTAAGTAACTTGAACAACGAGTCAACATGTTCGTCCTTGAAGAAATACTGCTTGCTGGCGCGCGGCTGACTTGAAGAGCCACTTCCCTTGACCGGTTGAGGTTTGACGGGGGATTTAGTCTCTGTGGTCAAGTTATCCTTCCTTTTCGTTTGGAGGGATGTGTCTGGCGCACGCCTTGTCGACCTCTCAGGTCTGGGTTTGTTTTCTTCTGCCCTAACTCGGGCGACAATTTCTTCAGCCTGTTCACCTTGTTGGATCAACTGTTTTCATGTGCGGCTTTCGGCAACTCCTATTTGGGCGAGGAGCGAAGTTTGTAGATTATGGCGGCATGTTTCCACCAAGGTGACCTGGGTCATACTGCTTGGACATCGGAGTGCTACATTCTGAAATCTTTCTACAAATGATTTGACGAACACTCCCTTTCGCTGTTTTGTGGCCAAAAGAGTAGGCATTGTGAACTCTGAGTCGTCTTCAATGAAGCGCGTTAGGAAGAGCTTCTCCAAATCGCCCCAATTCTTAATGGATCCTTCCGGGAGCTTCATGAACCATTCAAAGACAAGCCCTTTTAGGGTGCCGATGAACAAACGTGCCAGTATGGCATCGTTATCTACCACATTCCCCGTCTGAGACTTAAAGTAGTAGATATGTTGGTTAGGTGACCCTTTGTCGTCAAATGCTTGAGGGTTGGAGCTTTGAACTTGGAGGGTATGGAACAAGGTCCCATTCAGCCGGGTATGGCCGAACCACTCCTACTTCTTGCAGGCCTTTCCGGTTGGTAAGGGCCTCAAGACGTTGCTCTATTTGATTCATTCTTCTAGAATGAACCCCTCCCTGGTCTCGGTTGTCTTTTCCCTATGACGAGGATTTAGACGAACCAGAAGTAGGTTGCTCTTTCTCCTCAATATGTACAGAAGATGAGCTTTCTCCCTCTTTTCGTTCGCCTTTAGACTTTTTAGAGGAGGCTTTGTCGGTTGACTTCCTCTTGTATTCAAGCAACTGTGCTAGCATCTGCTTGAGGGAATCGATAGATTCTTGTTGAGCACGAATCATCTCGAATTGTTCCTTCTGGACCTGGGCTTACTGCTCCAAGCGCCTGGCTGTCTTCTCGGGAGTGTTTGTCATATATATAAAGGCTCCTTCTCTATAGAAGAGTTCGAAGCCTGTGACTCTGCGATAGCGAAATGCGAATCATTTACCTTAATGCCCCGGGCCAGGGCACTGTAGTTAATCGGGGGAATTACCCCAGTCCGAGTGTGAGTGTGTCTGTATACTCCTTCCTGTTCTGTGTCAGACTCATCGGAGCTGACCGCAGGTTGCTTTTCCCTACTCCTGCTTGTCATGTTTGCAGTGAGCTCAGGATATTCAGCATCAGAGAAAATCCTCCTCCTGTGGGAACGATTTCTTTTAGTTGATTGGGGAATCAGAGTCAGCTGTATAACTTTAGACTGCTGGCTTGCACCTGAACTACAACGGCACTCAGAGAGCATTGTGATAAGCCGTTCGCAGCAACGCGATGAAGTGATCCGATTAGCACTTCTCTTCCTTGTCAAATAATCCCTTAGATCCATGGGAGGGGGATCGAAGAGATTAGCCTCACACTGTCGAAGGCGGGAGGCATCCTTGCTTCGCACAGCTGGGACGCAAGGTTCAGAAACACGAGACTCATGAACGCAGTTCTTGCGTCGTGGCTTCGGAACGCAAGTCTGGCGTCTCTGCTGAGAAGAAATGCAGCTCTTATGTTGCTGATTATCGCGTCTGAACAGCGATGGTTGAGAAACACAGGGCTGCTGGGCCCCGTGTATAGAGGCGCGTGTCTCGTGACCAATGGCACGAGCTTCGCGCTGGCATTTAGGAAGCAGTGCTTCAGAAGCGCAGGCTTGGTGAACTTCACGTTTAGGTTGCCAAACGCGAACTTCACGTGTCTGATATAGTACAGAAGAGACGCTGGTCTGAACTTCGCGCCCTATCTCTGTTGGACAATCAGTTGTTCCAACTTGTAGTTGACGCGCACGCCTTCTCTGTCGCCGTTCAGCGTTCCGGTTACGTTGTGGGGGTTGAAGGGAACCCCGGCAACCTGGCGCTGAAGAATAGGATAGGCTGGCTGGACATCAGGAACGTTGACCACGCGGGTCTCCTGAGAGACGTTGACGCGAGCGTTACGCGTGAGGCGATTAGCCACGACATCCTTCACACCAGTTGTATCTGAGAGGATCTCAGAGCGGATTTCAAGGCAAATCCCCGTAGATACCCTGCGGTAGGTTCGGGCCTTAGGGCTCTTGGAGCCGGAAGAGAGGAACTCTTCATACTTTGCCTGATCAAATTCCACGACAAGTGATTCGACCGTTTTCCCCATGCAGATGACGTCACCTTGCGCCACCACTTGCTCGTCGGTAGAGAAAGAAGTCCCCAGCGGAGTCGCCATCTCTTGTTTGACGGGAGAGGGTTTCTTGTAAAATTTCCTTGAATCAAATGAAAGATTACAGCGGATTTACACTCCGACTACATGGGAGGGGAGATGTTTAGGCTTGAATTTCCCCTTTATTTAATGATGGGTTCTTGAGGTAGCAGTAAAAAGTGAATCTTGTTTTCCGTTGACAGGGTGAACGTCAAAACTTCTTGAGAATCTTCTCTTTGGATGGCAGATGGAGTAACACAGCTCCTGTCGACCAGGAATCTCAAAGAGATTATAAGCAAAGATTAACTTGTACGCAGCAAGTTGTTTGAAGAGTTGGACTCTCTTTCTTTTTGGTGGAAGTCTCGGGGCTTCTATAGCTCACAAGCCAAGTTCCTTTCCAAGAATTATCTGATCAACTGACCGACCCCTTCTCAATAGCAAGCGGGGCTATTTATAGAGGTTTCAGAGGTGAACGTGCCCCCTAAAAACGCTCCATAATGGGGGTTAACTTCCTTATTATGTGGGCAGTGATTGACCCCATAACAAGGACAGTTATAACTGAGACGCGGGTTTCGACCCTCGCGTCTTGGTGCTACATGATACTGAGACGCGGGTTTCGGTCCTCGCGTCTTGGTGCTGCAGTAATATTGAGACGCGGGTTTCGGCCCTCGCGTCTTGGTGCTGCAGTAATATTGAGAAGCGGGTTTCGGCCCTCACGTCTTGACACTGCAGTAATATTGAGACGCGGGTTTTGATCCTCGCGTCTTGATGCCGCTGTGATTAGCCCTGCGTCTGGAGTTTGGGACTCTGCTTTTTGATGACTTGTCTTTTAGTGATTTTTGAACAGCCTACATAGAATGAGGATAGATTTAGAATAATTATAGTAGAAAGAGGATTGGATTGATAGGGCTGATTGTTATAATTGATATGCATGATTATGTTTGTATGCATGTGAAATGTTATTGATATGGTTGGTTTAAGGGGGTAGGAGTTCTTACGTGTATGATTAATCCTGAAACCACGAGATATTTGATTACTGCCTTATGTTCGAATTTTGGTACCCACATGTCATAATTCAGATGTGCTATGCTAGGGTGTTGGCCCTCAGTATGAGCTGCCAGTGGTATGGGACACTAGAGTAAGGGAATGATTAATATATCCAGTGAGTCAAGATTAATTTGGATCGTAAGGACATAGTATAGAATTCGTCAAGAAATAATGAATCTTGAGGAGAATGATTGAGAAAGATATTACATCAAAGAAAGATTTTGGGATATGCAAGAGGAATATGAAGATTTTTATACTTACTCAGGTGTCAAGTTTCGAGGACGAAACTTTTGTAAGCGGGGTAGAAGTGTAACACCCCGATCATTAAAATCCTAATATTTGATTAACATGATTAGACAAAATTATTTGAGACGATAATTGAACGTGTTTTGTGTAAAATAAAAATTTAATGATTTTTAATGATTTCAAATATGGGTGTATGAAAATTTTGGCATGTATATATGGATATGAAGTATGTGTGTGTGTATAAGTATATATACATTACATGAATGTGTTGGCATATTGTGTAAATACAAGATAATGCAAGTAAAAACCAAGAAATACTAAGAAATACCATAACTTTAATTTGAGAAGGATTTAGTGGAGAGGGGTAGGTATGCATGAGGAGGGTAAATGGATGGTTGGGATTTTAGCTTGGGAATGATAAAGACATGTGGCATGATTAGGGACATGTGGCTTAATGAGGGAGATTGAAAAGAATTTATAAGAGTAATAGTAATAATGAGAGGGGCTTTTGTGTAAAAGGAGGAGAGAAATATCTCATTCTTCTCCTTCATTTTTTAGGGCTGAAATTGAATCTCATGGTCATCTCCCTCAACCCCCAAAAATCCTAGATCCATCTCTCTCAAATTTCCTCTCCTCTTCCTCTCTTCCTCCCCCAACCCTTCTCTCTCTCTCTCTCTCTCTCTCTCTCTCTCGCGCGCGCGCAGGGCGGACCATGGTCGGACGGCCGTGGGCGCAGCCAGGCGACGGCCAGAGCCGCGGCGGCACTCAAGACGGTGGCGGGCAGTGGGTCTTCTTATGGATCAGAGGTGAGGGAGTCCTCCTTGATTTTGATTCAAGACTTTTGATTTGATTTTCAGCTGTACCTAGATTTAGGTTATTTGATCAAAGTTCTCTTGAATATATGAAGAGGTTTCTGAATTATTGAACTCAAATTTATCCCTAGTAATTTCTTGCTTTTCATGAAACTTTCATGGGTTTTATTCCATTAGTAAACTTGTGTTGGAATGAAGACCAAAAATCTCATATTGGCTCTTGGGTTGTACACTAACAAATGAGACTAATGAGAGGTGATCATGTTGGTAGTTTTAAGTTGGAGATGCTTGTGTATGATTCTATCTATATGTATATATCACCTATTAATCATGGCTCTATGTATGCATAGCGATTATTATTCTTACAATCACTAGTATTCGATAATGGTAGAAGAGGGGGAGGGGTCTATAGGTGAGGAAGATCCATCCTAGTCTATTTGGTTTTTCTTTGAAAGTTCGGAGGAATTTTCATGATCATGAAATGATTAATATGTATCATTCAAGAGAGTCTACAACCTATATTTTTTCCCCCATATTTCCTCCTTGCAAAAATTCTAGACAAAACAATCACTTTGGGTGAAATAGCGGGTCCTCCATATAGGTGCAGAATCTGTTGAACAGTATAACCTGTAAGATTGGGCTCTATTCGTTAGTGTGTTAGGGTTAAATTGTACCATGTAATATACCTTGGAAAGACAATCGAGTTTACCTTCCAACGGTTCATACCATGCCCTCATCGGATACCTGTAACTTAAGTTATGACTGAAACAATGAATGTTGGTCGAACTGTCATGCTGCAGAATTCAGCACAGCTGATAAGTTTCTAAATTTTTGGAGCAGTTTAGTTAATTAAAACATATCATGTAATATATCATTGGAAAGGTAGTGGAGTCTAGTTTCTAGTAAATCTTTCCTCGTTCAATTCCAATACGTAGAATGAAAGTTATTATAAAACTCCATTGGTTGTCCAGAAAGATTGAGCCATAAAAATGTGTCAAGCAATAAGTTCATGACTGGTGGTCACTGCAAAATCAAACTACCTATAGTATGTGATATATTATCTAAGAGATATATATAGAGTTATAAGAGTCCACCTCCCAGCAGTTTATTTCACATTCCGTTTGGATGTATGTGATAGAGGTTTGTCGAAACACCACGAGCAAATCGAGGGATTTTTGTCAGAGTTGAAAGGTGGTTGTAGAAAGAGTGATTCTTGTTGATATAATAAAGGCTCTAAAAACCCTTAACGTGTAGGGATTGAACTTCAAGCTCATTAATGCACAAAGCTAAATTGTGTCTCTTTTATAATTAAAAGAGAAATTTTGAAAACACGGAAGTCTCCCAATTAAACTTAAGCTCTCCTTTCATTAAAATTTTGGTATACAAAGAAGATGAGATTGTACTCCTAACGTGTACACCTGTAATATTTCGGTTGATACTCTAAGAAAGTCTAAGAGGTAGAAGAGCTGATAAAATCTCACGATCTTGTAACAAAAAATTTAATTAAGTTATATCTGAAAGTTTGAAATCAGCAAAATATGAGTCATGAAAGCCTCAAAAGATATCTTGACCCTGTAAGGAAGAGATAGTACGTTGTAACGCTCCTACTAGGCCCTTTAGACTATATTGCAGTACTGTTGTATGCATCATATGTCTTAGAACATGAAATACTCAAGCGATTCCTACAACATCACTATTTTACCTCCGAAATTCAGACTTGTGTATTTAAATTCACAAGTAGTATACCTTATAATGTGAGTACGATAGGTGAAGCTTGAAAAATATAATTCCAACTGTAGGAAAACTGCTATAGTGAAATGATTCAATGGCTATTCAATGAGTGAGAAAGGCCTGAATTGTACATGGGGTACTTGAGAAATTTATCAAAGACTGTTAGATCAGGTTATGGGCGAGTAACTCATATTTATCATACTTAAAGATCTTTTGCGCATAATTGATAAATTCTAGTAAGCTTCGACCATGTCTCTTTTTTTTGTCATCATTCAGTTTTATCACAAATAATTGCACTGTGGGTTGATGAAGTCTTTCTAGTATCTCCCACTTTGATTCCACATACCGTATTAGATTGAGTTATCCATGTCGCAAAGAAATGATATGGTTTTCACAGGCAGGATGGAAAGATTTTGTGATGGTTCATTTAATAAATAATCAAGTTAGCTCTTTAAACGATTGAAGGCTGTAAGATACAAATTTAAGTTTAGAAGTCAAGTATTCATCTATGACTATGAATACAACCATTAGAAATTAAGAAAGATAAGACAAAATTTCAATCGATAGTAAGACGCATTCGAGTTAATCTTGTATATGCTAACTTAATTAAGTACCCTCATGCTCTGACTTCGGACATCTAAGCCTCTTCTGAAATTACATGTGAAGGGGGATTAATTAATTAAGTGCAAAAATAAGAAGAAGATATGATGGCATAGTTAGTACAAACTGTACAAGTGTATAAGCAAAATTTAAAGCCCAAGATGTGCTAACTGAAAGTGACTATGGTCAAGTGGATTAGTCAACTCTGCCAGTTAAATAATGGGATATATGAAGGGTGAAGTATAGCTAACTACAAGACTTACTAGTACAAATTAAGAATATATGTATCAAAAGTGTAATGAATGGTTTAGACAAAACATTGAATGGTTGATATTGATAATATTTTGTGTGTAAAATGATTGCTGCATATGAATGATACTGAAGTATGAATGTGATTAAGTGTGCTAAAGAATTATGGATAGCTCTCGAGGATGAATATGGCATCGATGACGCTGGAATCGAAAGATTCACCTCCTCCTCCTTCAACAAGTTCATGATGACTGATAGTAAACCAATCAATGATCAACTTCATAAATTTCAAGATTATATCCGACACCTTCAATCGAAAGGAAATCAATTCTCCGATGATTATAAGGTGTCTTGTCTTATTGACAAACTCCCTCCTTCCTGGTCAACCTTTGCTGGAGACCTCCGTTACAAGCAAGGTGACTAACTCTTGTTCAAGCCCTAAAAGCGATTCGCATAGAAGATCAGCATAGGTAAAACTCTAAAACCAAGTCAGAAATGAAAGCTAAAGTGAACTTGGTGGATGATAAGCCTAAGCGCAAATTTATGAATCCCAAGGGCAAGAAGTTCAAAAAAACCAATCATTTTCATTCTTCTACCGATGCAAGCTCTACTTCTTTCAAACCTTCTCAATCTTCCTCCTTCAAACCTAAAACCTTTGGCCAGAAGACTGATGGAAGATTCTGCTACGTCTGCAAAAGAACGAATCACATGGCACCTTAATGTTTCAACTGGAAGAAAGAACATGTCAAAGCTCAACCAAGAGGAAATGGAGGAAATGGCGGACATAAGGTCAACATGGTGGAACTGAACTCCAACACTTTTAGGTCAGATTCTTCTCTTCCTATTGTCAAATCTATCACCTTCTCCTAAGACTGGTGGTTATACTCAGGACCCAATATTCACATCTGTACTGATCGCTCCTGGTTT
Organism: Agave tequilana; assembly: GCA_038442645.1. Lineage (NCBI taxonomy): Eukaryota > Viridiplantae > Streptophyta > Magnoliopsida > Asparagales > Asparagaceae > Agave > Agave tequilana. The sequence continues at coordinate 105,387 of JAVJIF010014240.1, forward strand.
AAATCCTATCAGAAATAACGTGGAGGAAGCGTAAGCCAGGCAGATGACTCCACTAGAGAGATAAAGGGAACTGGACGTATTGATCTCAGAATGACCTCAGAGAAAATTCTGACTCTTCAAGGCGTCCTGCATGTACCCACACTTCGGAGAAATCTGATCAGCGAGTCTTTACTTCTTAGAGTTGGTTATAGGATTGTCAAGAAATCTAATAAGTTTGTAATTTTCAAGTCTAATATCTTCATTGGAAAAGGCTTTGTTTATGATGGCCTTTTCCATCTCAATGTAATAAACTCTTCTGATAATGAAATTTCTATTCCTATTACTTTGAACATTAAGTCTTGTGATATCTGGCATGGAAGACTAGGACATGTCAACTTCAATTCTATCAAGAAAATGATTAACATGAATCTCATTCCTAAATCTTCTTTTGACACATCTTTTAGATGTGAAATCTGTGTTCAGGGTAAGAATACCTGAAAATTATTTTCTTCTATCACAAGGACATCTGAACCCCTCGAACTTATTCATAATGATGTGTGTAAGTTCTCACCCAAGGCAGTAGAAGATACTTTGTTACATTCATTGATGACTACTCAAAATTCTGTCACACCTATCTTCTCAAATTTAAGGATAAAGTTTTCGATTGGTTTAAGGTGTATAAAGCCGAAGCTGAGAACTAACGCGAAAAGAAGATCAAAATTCTAAGATCTGATCGTGGGGGTAGTATACCTCAAATGATATGACAGAATCGCCAAGAACACGGTATTATTCATGAGGTAACTGCTCTCTACACACCTCAATCCAACGGTGTAGCTGAAAGAAAAAACAGAACACTGATGGACATAGTGAATTACATGTTACTCAGCTCAGGTGCACCTGAAAATCTTTAGGGTGAAGCTCTCCTATCTGCCTGTTTTATACACAATAGGGTTCCCCAAAGAAACTCCGATATTACTCCATATGAACGTTAGAAAGGGAGAACTCCTAACATTCAATTCTTCAAGCTTTGGGGTTGCCTGGCTAAGGTTTCAATACCGGAACCGAAGAAAAAGAAAATCGGCCCCAAGACTGTTGATGCTATATTCATCGGGTATGTAGTAGATAGCAATGTTAGTCGATTTCTAGTAGTTAACTCTGAGATCAGTGAAGTATCCAACAACACCATCATTGAAGCTAGGGATGTTGTTTACTTTGAAAATATCTTTCCTTTCAAGTCTAGAATCTCTAGTGATCCTTCTAGCACTCCTTCTACCTCTTATATCCCTTCTTCTAGTACTGCTTCTGTAACTGATTCAGAATTTAGAAGGAGCATAAGAATAAGAACTCTTACATCCTTCGGTGAGGACTTCTTCACCTATCTTGTGAAAGGTGATTCTAGCTCTTTTAAGGAAGCAATGGACTCTATCTCTGCAGGGGGAGTTTTCCTGCACACAAGTGTTATCTCAAAAAAAAGGAGAATGTTGGAACTTGATTCTAATAATACATTTATGAAGCCATTTCACTGGAGCTCTATCTCACAAGTTTATACAAGAGTTCTACATGCTCAAGACTTCTCAAGAATAATGGCTACGGATGTGTATTGTAATATTTATTAGAATGTTAAAAGCCTTGAACACACACACACATACACACACACATCATAAGCCCTTGTAGTCGACTTATACATTTGATTAGTCGACTTATAACAGCTATAGTCGACTTAGCCTTTGCCTAAGATGCATACCAACTTTCTGTTTCTGATTTGTATGCACTATTAGTCGACTTATAAGTCTTTATAGTCGACTATAATATGGCCTAGTCGACTTATACCTTCTACTGGTCGAGTATATTCAGTTTTCAGAAATATGTCTTTTATATCAGCCATACCCTAGTCGACTTGCCCCCTTTATTAGTCGACTAATATAGGCAAAAGTTGTTCTTCTAGTCGACTAACCATAGACCCTAGTCGACTAATGGCAGTTTTTGACTGTTAGACAGTTTCTGATTTCTGGTGTTTTATCCAACATTTCAATATTCAAATTTGTCCTGATAACTACCCTAACTGACCATAGATTTCAGCTATAAATAGGGATGTTTTCCTAAGCTAGAAACACCAATTCAATCAATAGTTTTCCGCCCTAAAACTCTGTTCAAAAATCTGTTTTTCAGAAAACTGTTTCCACTTTCAATTCTTCACTCAAATTCTAATCCTTTAGTGAAGATTCTGAGAGTCCACCTTTAAGGAGTCCTTGTTCACGATCACATACAGATTCAAGGCTTATAGAATTGTTTGTAATCACTCAAAGAGAAAGATTGTACAAGAGCGTCTTCAGGTTGAAGAGAGGTTGTACAAGGTGTTGTGTCTTCTTGGTTGTAAGAAGAGTTGTATACATTTGGCAAAAGAGATTTGTCAAGTGGTATACAAAGTGTTGATTTTGGGTGTACAAAATCAAAGGTTAAAAGAAAATCCCAAGCAGGTGGTTTGGGGACTGGATGTAGGTCAAGAGAACCGAACCAAGACAAATCACTTGTGTTTGTGTTTGATTTATTTTCTGCGATTTATTTCCTTTTCTTGCAAGTTTATATTTTAACGCTAATCATCCTTTATTTTAGCATTTGTGTTGACTTATTTTAGATCCTATAATTGGTATCAAAGTGGGACCTACAAATGGTATCAGAGCCCTGCATACCCAATCAACAACCTACAAGGATGGCAACGGAGTTTCCTTCATCACAATTTAGAGAAGGACATTCTACACAACGTCCACCACTATTTGATGGATCGAACTATAACTACTAGAAGTGTAGAATGAAGATCTACTTGCAATCGCTCAACTACGAACTTTGAAACATAGTAGAAGCAGCGTACACCAAACTACTACCAATTACAGCTCTTGGAGTGATGATCAAAAGAAGAATGCGAACCTTGATGCCAAAGCGATGAATGTATTATTATGTGCCTTAACCAAAGAAGAATTCAATCTTATGTCAACAGCCACATCTGCAAATCAAATATGGCACACTCTACAGGTAACACATGAAGGCACAAATAAGGTTAAAGAATTTAAAATTTCTATTCTTGTCCACGGGTTTGAACTATTCAAAATGAAGAAGAATGAAACCATCTCAGAAATGATTACAAGGGTCACCGACATAACAAATTTCTTAGCATCCCTTGGAAGGAATACACCCAAGTCGAAAAAGTTCGCAAGATCCTTCGTGCACTTACATCAGATTGGGAGAAGAAGACAACTGTAATCAAAGAAGCAAATAATCTCTCCACTATGTCATTAGAAAATCTCATTGGTAATTTAATGGCATATGAAGTACAACTAGAAGATAGAAAGAAGGATGAACAACAACCTTTCTCAAAGAAGATTGCCTTCCATGCATTCTCAGATACGGACAATTCAGATGACGATGAAGAGGAGATGGCTATGCTCTCAAGAAAGTTCAGAAAGTTTTTAAAGTAAGGTAAGTTTAAATATTTTAATTGTAATAAAATAGATCATATGAAGAAGGATTGCCCATTACTCAAAAACAAAGGTAAATTCAAGACTAAAAAGTTCAAAAAGAAGAAAGACTATTAAGCATCTGGGAGAATAGTGATTCCTCTTCCTCTGATGAAGAAGAAGCCACTGAACATGCCAACATTTATTTTATGGCTCAAGAAGAAGATGAGGTATAATATACTGAACTCTTAGATGCATTTCATGAATTATACAATGATCTTAAGAATGAAAAGATAAAGAATAAAGTTTTGTCAAAGGAAAATGAAAGACTTTTCATAGAAAATTCATGTTATGTTTCTCAAATTTTTTCTATAAATTCTCAAAAAGATGATTTTGAAAAAGTTATATCATCATTGAAAAAGGATAGTGAGAATTTTATAAAAGAAAATGTTATGCTTAAAAAGGAAACTTTGTCTTTAAATGAAAGAATTACTGTTTTAAATAAAGACATATCAAGTTTCAAAATGAAGTATGAAGAGATTTTGAAAAATGTGACTAAATTTAATCAAGGAAAAGAAAAGTTAAATGATTTGTTATCATATCAAAAGATGTCACATAATCATTATGGTCTTGAATTCTTAAATCAAAGTGAAAATTTTATACATGATAATAAAAAGAATCATAATCCATTTGTGAAAAGAAATACTAATATTATATCAAAAAGAATTAAGAACAAGTTCATATGAATTCCTAAAAACTTAAGCATTGTTGATAAAAATATTTATATTCCATCATACATACATTCTATATGTAATTCATGTAATTATATGTATACTAACAGATGGAAACCAAATTCAAATTGGGTTTGGTTCCTAAAGGTTAATGCTTTGATCTTATAAATGATTGGTACCATTTTAATGTTTATCTTTCAGGTACCATATAAAAAGTTTAATAAGAAAAATATTTCAAACATTTATCATATATATATATATGTCATGATATATTTTTTGCAGGGGGAGAACACATGTTTTTCTATATCTGTTATAACCTGTTCTACGCAGGGGGAGAACATATAGCATATTCTCTGCAATGGGAGTTTTCATGCATACAAAGTGTTATCATCAAAAAGGGGGAGAATGTTGGAACTTGATTCTGATGATACATTTGTGAAGTCATTTCATTGGAGCTCTATCTCACAAGTTTACAAGAGTTCTACATGCTCAAGGCTTCCCAAGAATAATGGCTATGGATGTGTGTTGTAATATTTATTAGAATTTAAAAGTCTTGAACACACATACATCATAAGCCCTTGTAGTCGACTTATACATTTGATTAGTCGACTTATAATAGCTATAGTCGACTAACTTCTTATTATAGTCGACTTAGTCTTTGCTTAAGATGCATACCAACTTTCTGTTTCTGATCTGTATGCACTATTAGTCGACTTATAAGTCTTTATAGTCGACTAATATATGGCCTAGTCGACTTATACCTTCTACTGGTCGACTATATTCAGTTTTCAGAAACATGTCTTTTGTATCAGCCATACCCTAATCGACTTGCCCCCTTTATTAGTCGACTAATATAGGCAAAAGTTATTCTTCTAGTCGACTAACCATAGACCCTAGTCGACTAATTGCAGTTTCTGGCTGTTAGACAGTTTCTGATTTCTGGTGTTTTATCCTAAGTTTCAATATTTAAATTTGTCCTGATAACTACCCTAACTAACCATAGATTTCAGCTATAAATAGGGATGTTGTCCTAGGCTACAAATACCAATTCAAATCAATAGTTCTGTAATATCCCCTAACTAATAATACTGCACTTCTATTTTTATCTAGTTTATTTAGATTTACTTATTATTATTTATTAATTTATTTTATACATGTATATAAATACATGTACATACATATTAAGTGTATATGTTTTTGATTTATATTTATACTAATATATGTATGTATTATATTTTATACATTATGATTAGCATTATTATTATTATTATGTTATTGTTGGTATTATTCTTAATTGATATTCTTTTCCAACCCATAATCCAATTATCTAATAAGCCATAACCCTTTTAACTCATATCCAAAAATAAAGTAAAATAAAATAAATAAATAAATTGGTTAAGCAAAATATAGTAATAATAATAATAAAATATAAATATGTGCTTAAATTGTTTATTCTAAGTTTCAAACCCTTATCTTTTTATCAAATCTTAATACCTGAACCATAATGCCACATTGGCGTGTGGTTGGTTGGAAATCTAAATTATTTAAACAAAGCTAAAGCCAAATCTAAATTTTAAATTCTAACTGAAAGATCTCAAGAGATCTTTAGGGATCTTATCTTAACAACCTGATTGCTAAAAATCCTAAAAGATCTTATCCTGCAACTTTCTTCTCCTGCCTCCGTCAAAAAAAAAACAGAGAAAGAATGAAAATCAGAAAGAACTCCCAACCTATCATTTCTCATCCTCTTCACCCTTCTTGGAGTTGGAGTTGGTCGTGACGGGGAACGGGTCCGAGGCGTGGAGGTTGAGAAGGAGGCGTGGAGGTTGAGAAGCAGGTTAAATCCCAGTAAGTAAAAAAATCAAACTTTTATGAATTAAAATTTGATTTAATATTTCATAGATTTATAATCCCATAAAATTTTCATCTAGAATTCTTGTCTAAGATATAATTAAAAATTAAATTATTGAACTAGAATTTAAATAATTTATAATGTTTAACTCTTTCCACGGATCATTTTCTTTCATTAAAAATATCACCTTTGTTTATATAAAATATATAAAAATAATAAATTATTTCCCCAATTGGAATTGGTTTGGATCTAATAAATTGCATATTAAAAATTTTATTCAAAAAAAAAATTTAGAATCTAACCCAATGACCTAAATTAGATACATAGGCTAATTTATCATTACATCATTAATGGAAAAAAAACAGAGAAATGGCTGCTCTCGACCGAAGCCGAGAGCAGCAGCCTCTCCCACCCAATTTCGGCCAGGCCCAGTGGCCTGGGCTGCCACTGGGCCAAGCCTAAAAGAAAAAGAAATAAAGAAAAAAAGAGCTGGGCCGCAACTGGCCCAGGCCCAATAAAAAAAAAAGAAAAAATAAAGAACTGGGCCATCATTGGCCCAGCCCAAAAGGAATGAGATAAAAATAAAATGTTTCTGGGCCTGGTCCAATGACCAGGCTACTTCCAATATGTGTGTGTGTGTGTAGTCAATGTAATATCCTTAAGTTGAGATACTGCATTTTTATTTTTTATTTTTAAAGTATTAATTGTGTTTGTACCATTTTTTTTCCTCCTTGATTTTTTCATAACCCATATTTAGAAGCCCAGTTTTAGTTCAGCCCAAATATTTGGGTTCTAGTTCATTTTAACTCGACCCAAATACGAAAACAACCCGCTAAGTTATTGAAAAACAATTCTTTTGGTTAGATAAAAATTTGAAAAAAATAAATAAAAATATGAATAAATATCTAGATAACCCCTAGCATCTACTGAAAAATTTTGGGGTTAATTGCAAATCATATTGGACTGAAATTCTATTTTCTAAGTAGAAACCCGCTACTTCAACATTCAGGCCCGTTAAGAAAATTGCATGTTTTTAATCATTTAAACCCCACAAAAATCAGTAAATAAAATATAAATAATATTATAAACTTAATGTATCATCCTACAACTTTGTTTTAAGATCTGGACCATCCGTATTTAATTTAAAATACTGAATAACATCAAGTAAGATATCTTTTGACTTATTCAATAAATGTAAATTCAATATCTTCTATAAAATTCATATGTATTTGATGTAGATTCTTCGAATTGGTTATCGGACTCGTGATAAGTTCAGGTGAGTGTTCTTTGTTTATTTATTGAGTTTTTGGTATTATTTCACGTTAATGCTTTTAACTTATTCCAAATTAATGTTATTTTATGTTTAAATAGTGATCATGTTTAATTGCTGTTCATGCATGCCCATTTATTGTTCATGATCACATATTAAATGCATAAAGAATAAACCCCAAAAGATTATATTGCCAATTCTGAATAAATATCATAATATAATGATACCACTTAAGTAACCTCACTGATTATATATGACACCTATCTGATAAACATATTGTTCATGTTACTGAAAGTTATTGGGAAAATATATCGTTAGACCGTAACGCTCGTTACAGCTCTATTCATCGTATACACGGTTACTGTTACTGTTCATTGTTCTTATTACTGTTCATCGTGTATATGATTACCGTTACTGTACTGTATTGTTACTGTTACCATATCGTCCCAGTATTCTAAGTAACATGGATATTGACTGACTTAACTGAATTCAATAATAAAGTAATTGAACAAATTACACTAGGATTGGGAAAATTGATGGAGGAGATAGCGTCTGTATTTTGGGTGGACCTAAGATACAGGTTGCGCAGCCGACTGAGGGTTCCACTGCAGGGTTCCTGGGGGATGACTGACATCCCATCTGTACTGTTATTGTTCCATTGTTTTCATAGTGAGATTACTGTTACTGTTACTGAGTACCTAGCGGTACGGCCTGGTTCAGCTCCAGGAAACTGAGGTCGTGGTCCCGTGTATGTACGGAACCCACTTAAAGTATGGATAATGTCTCCAACCAATCAGTTTCAATAATTTAGAACTTCGATTGACACGTGTGATAGGCGTAGTATGGGATGCGTCTATTACAGGTGGCAGTTGGTGTTCGCTGACATATTTAATAATGATAAACTGTTATAATGTATTGTAACTGACCGTAATCACCTGACTGTACATATATATATATATATATATATATATATATATATATATATATATGTTAGATATATGATTGTACACATGACCAGATTTATATATCAGACTAGTGACATATGCTAGGTTACACATTTTGACATTAGTCCTTTCCTTTTGTCATAAGATCAGTTATATATTGTTCATATCTTTATTCTTGGCATTGATTATCTTGTTATCCTTCATTTCAGTTTTCATGTTTTCATTTCTTATGTTGTTGTTATACACAAGCATTCTTCTTTACACACACACTCATTAGGTCGCTTCTGACGACCCTGGATTCGCACGTCCAGGATTTTGGACATCTTCTTATATTGTTCATGTGTTCGTTGAGCTAGTACGCTTCGTGAGGAGCTGGACTTTCTCTCTTTTGATCCTGATATTCTTGCCTCTTATTGTTCCTTTTTCTATACTTTTCTTGATTTCATGTATATCGGATTCAGTCTTTATTCCAGTCTTTTTATATGATATCATGCGTGGATGCTTATATGTGATATTGCAGTGATCGTTGATATATCATGGTTCAGATTTATACCTTGTTCAGGTTACATTAGGCTTAGCGTGTATGCGGGGGGTATTTTTCTCACGTATATACGTCGCCGACTCTCGTCGCGACTCCGTTTCCACGTAATTTGGGAAGCGGGGCGTGACAAGTTCTCTACCCAAAAACTCTGTTCAAATATCTGTTTTTCAGAAAACTGTTTTCACTTTCAATTCTTCACTCAAATTCTAATCCTTTAGTGAAGATTCTGAGAGTCCATCTATAAGGAGTCCTTGTTCACAATCACATACAGATTCAAGGCTTATAGGATTGTTTGTAATCACTCAAAGAGAAAAATTGTATAAGTGCGTCTTCGGGTTGAAGACAGGTTGTACAAAGTGTTGTGTCTTCTTAGTTGTAAGAAAAGTTGTTTACATTTGGCAAAGGGGATTTGTCAAATGCTATACAAGGTGTTGATTTTGGGTGTACAAAATCAAATGTTAAAGGAAAATCTCAAGCAGGTGGCTTGGGGACTGGATGTAGTTTAAGAGGACCGAACCAGGATACATCACTTGTGTTTGCGTTTGATTTACTTTCTATGATTTATTTTCTTTTCTTGCAAGTTTATATTTTAACGCTAATCATCCTTTGTATTAGTATTTGTGTTGACTTATTTTAGATCCTACAATTGGTATCAAAGCGGGACCTACAACAACTTGCTCTGAAGCTGAATGGTTAAAGGATTTTTTATCTGAATTCTATATCGTGCCTAGACCCATACTTTCAATCTCAGTTCATACTGATTCAAGATCCGCCATTGAGATTCTAAAGTAAGGTAATGCCAATAAGAAGATAAACAGACATATTCAAATCAGACTTAAGTCTGTTCAGCGTCTATTGGGCAAAGTTGTGCTTTTGGACTTTGTAAAGTCCGAGAAGAATATTGCTGACTCATTGATTAAGGGTCTTTTTAGGAGTGTAGTCCTAAAATTATCGAGGGAGATGGGGTTAAGCCCATCGTAGAGTTCACCGACAGCGGGAACCCAACCTACTTGGTTGGGAGTTGATTCCATGAAAGAGGTTCAATGTGGTAGAACAAGCTGGACTAGTGATACTCGTGTGGAGCATCGATCCGGATATATTCATATCCTGTATGTAGTATTGCAGCTACTACCCCTTCTCTATAGTGATGATGCTCTTATGATACAGTTAGGTATGGATGAGTTTAACTCTTAATAAGTCCAACGCATGTTGTGTGGAGGGTATACCATCCAGCTGTAGTACCCTTTGAGGACTTACCTACATGAGAGGAATCGTGATGGCAGCGGTTTGGGGGGGACAGGGCTGACCCTAGAAACTCTCATGAGTCGGTTATTGTGAACATGACCTTTAACGCTCAACCCGCTCGCTCAATAGATAGAGACTTACTGTGTGTGTATTCTATCAATATCTGACAAAATAGGCTAGTTCTAGGCGTAGTCCACTATGTCTCTCAAATGGCAATGAATTCACTAATGAAGGTTCCAGGCGTAGTCCACCTGTCCCGAATTCACAATATGATGTTAACCGATTTCACTCGTGTTTTATGATCTGATGATTTGATTGTTATTTATTGTTGATTTGTTTTATCTTCCCTGAAACTCAAGTTTTGGGGGGACTGTTGGATGTGTTTTGAATTTGGAGGGAAAACTTGAATTTTCCTCTTATTTGCCTTAGAGTTTAGTCCCACATTGGATAGGAGATGGGAGGTTGGGTAGTGTACATACCAACTTCTTCCATGCCTATTGTTATGAGTGTTGGGCCATGGGCCACATCTCCACACGCGCGCAAACGTGCCGAACCGAACCGGGCCGGGTGCGGGTGGCGCGCCCTCACGACCTGCGGACATAAATGCAGTTCGATTCAGGGGCTTGTTGGACCTGCTATATTTTTGTTGGTTTTTTATTTTTATTTTTATTTAAAATTCTGTTGAGATTTTCGGGTAGAGTTGGACCCGTTTAAGAGAATCGGATCTGCACGTTCAACCACTCGCGCATGATCACAGATTCTCTCGGGCTATTACAAACTGAAAGATCTGCAGAGGGTTATAAACACCCTATCTCTGCACGTATCCTTTACATGAAACAGAAATCATTCTGCTCTCTTTCTCCCACAAATTTCTTACATTCTGCTGAAAGAAAAATAACTGTGTTCTTGCAGTCGGGTTTTGCTGCTTTCTCGACGTTCTTTTCCACTTACGGGCAACGAAACTCCGTCTGAGCAGAGGCCTGACTCATCGTCCTAAGTTGGGTGTTCGTGTACTACTGAAGGAGTTTTTACCGCTAGGAGAGGAGGTCAATTTTAAGGTCCGGACGAGGGACCAGCCATCTTTCTTGTAGGGCAGTGCGTCTACACGATTACGTCACACCAGGCTAGGTTTTTATTTTTCTTTTGATTCTATAGTTCAGTGGCATGCTTAGCACAAGTAGTTTATTAAATTTAAGGATTTATATTTGTTGTATGTTTTAATCTAATTTAATTAACTACATTAAATAACGTGCCGGTTTCTAATTAAATTCTTCTGTTTGTAGACTCTGTGCGACTTATGAGAGAGAAGATATAAAAATGAAGCAGCTTAATCAGAAAGGGAGCAAGATTATATATCTTCTTTATCTGTTAATATATGGGGAATGGTATTGTCCAGATGAACACCTTGTTTTCCCAAAACGGCTAATTCGTGTTGTCCCTGTTATTATAATTGGATTCATCAACTTTTAAAAGAAAATTTGCTTTCCCCAACAAACAATGCATGCATTCGAATGACAATTTTTTAAAGCAATCATTCTCACTTAGTGTGCAATATCATGAACTTTCAGTATTTTTTCAAAAAAAAATATATTATAAACTTTATAAAATACAAGAAAGTACGACAAATTATCACGCCCCGCTTTCCAAAATACGTGGAAACGGAGTCGCGACGAGAGTCGGCGACGTATATACGCGAGGAAAATACCATACGTATACACGCTAAGCCTAAAGTAACCTGAACAAGGTATAAATTCAAACCAAAATCAATCAATAATCACTGCAATATCCCATATAAACATCCACGCATGATATCATATAAAAAGCACTGGAATAAAGACTGAATCTGATATGCATGAATCAAGAAAAGTATAGAAATAGGAATAAAAAGAGGCAAGAATACCAGAATCAAAAGGGAGAGAGTCCAGCTCCTCGCAAAGCGCACAGTCTCATTGAACACCTGCACAATAGAAATAAAGCGTCCAATATCTGGACGTGCAAATTCAATGTCATCAGAAAGTGACCTAGTGAGTGTGTGTGTGTGTAAAGAAGACTGCTCGTGCATATAAACAATGTGCACAGAATAATAACAAGATCAACTGCAAACATAAATTAACTAAATAACATGATAAACAAACAATTGAATAACAATAACATGAATAAGCGTCCAGATAAAAGACAAGTAAAACAACTATAAACAAACAACTGATGTCATGATAACGGGGAACAACTAATGTCTAGATGGGTAACCTAGCATGTCACTAGTTTGGTATACAATCAGGCCACGTGTACAATCTTATGTCTATCATAGTGGTATATATGTACAATCATGTGATTACGGTCAGTCACAATACATTAATAGTTCATTATCATTTATTATGTTAGCGAACACCAATCGCCACCTGTAATAGACGCATCTCATACTACGCCTACTACACGTGTCAATCAGGGTCCTAAGTTATTGAAATTAATAGAAGAGACATTGTCCATACTTTAGATGGGTTCCGTACATACCCGGAACCACGGCCCAATCACCTGGCGCTGAATCAGGTCCTACCGCTAGGTAGTCAATAACAATAACAATAACAATGTGTCAACAACAATGACAATATGGACAATACGGGATGTCAGTCATCCCCCGGAACCCTGCAGTGGAATCGTATCTCGGCTGCGCAACCTGTATCCTAGGTCTACCCAAAATACAGACGCTGTCTCCTCCATCAATTTTCCCAATCCCAGTGTAAGTTATCAATTTATATTATTATTTATAACAATCAATATCCATGTTATTTCAATTATTGGGACGATACATTGACAGTAACAATATCAATGTAACAATAACAATGTGAACAATATTACCGTGTAAACGGTAGAACAATGGAAGAATGAAAGTGTTACGGTCCGACAATATTTTTCCAGTAACTTTCAATAACATGAATCCATACAATAACGAATCCATATACTGCTCAATGGACAGTCTAATCTAGAACCGGTCAATATCTCATACCCATCTGCACTAAAATACAATAGTAGCTAATCATCAACCAACAGTCTCTATACAATCATCGTGAACATCAAGTATCAATCTGTATAAGTAATCAGGTACAATAAATCATCGTCTCAATATATCAATAATCAGCCTCTCCCTATCAATCAACTCTGATCCTTGTGTCATCAATATATTTACATCTCAATAACTGAAATAACCAATATTCTGACACATCTATTCAGATATCCACACTCCAATCTGATCAAAGTCATCACACAATCTCACACTTATCAAGGCCAAACATAAGGTCCCAAAACTCGGTAACATATCAGATATATATCTAAGATCTATCAGGTCAGGTCAATTCAATCAATGCCTATTCCTCAAAACCATGTTCATCCAACTATAACCGAGATCATCACTAAAGGGTAAAGTTTTCAATCCATAAGAAATCTAAAACAGCAGTCAGAACAAGAGTTAGTCGACTAGGAGAAGAGTAAGTCGACTAGGGGAAGAGCAAGTCGACTGGGGTAGTGGGTTTTGGATTGGGTTAGTCGACTAAGAAATAGGATAAGTCGACTATAAAAAGTAATAGTCGACTAATAGGAAAGGCAAGTCGACTAATATAGGAGGTTTGACTAGTTTAGTCGACTAGCAGGAATGATAAGTCGACTAGTAAAAGGTGTAAGTCGACTATAGGAAAAAGGTAAGTCGACTAATGCAGGTTACAGTCAACAAACAGAGAGTCGATAATTTTTCTGAATGGTCACCAAATCGACTAGAGGACTAAGGTAAGTCGACTAATAGGGGTATAAGTCGACTAATAAAAGGGCAAGTTGACTAATAAACCTGCCTGCATACCTATAGTCTGAAATACACCTACACATATTATTAAAACTCCCAAACATATACATAATACTCAATCAGATACACGTTCCCAACCCTGTAAACATTACTACAAACACATAATATACACAGAGAGGGAGAGATCAACTCACATTTAATTATACATACATACATGCATATGATTAAAACACACCCACTACCTTAACATAACACATAACACATATACAAGCATACACCATAAATAATAACTACACTAGATACATAAAATGAAAGAGGAGTGACATGAAGACTCACAGCCAACATCGTCGGAGAGATCGCGGGCTGCCGGAAGACACTGCAGGGCTCGCCAGAGGGAGGAGATCTTGCTCCGAAGTAGTTGCGTTCGTCGGCAAAGGGAAGCGGGCTGCCAACAGGGGCACTGGCTGTTGTTGGTGTTGTTGCCGACTGGGGCCTCGCACTGGGCTGCACGGGGGCGGCCTGGGGTCTCGACTTGAAGGCCAGGGAGGGGAGCAGTCCTAAGGGAGAAGGGTAGGGGCAGCTGGAGTGTTGTGCTCGCGGGGGAGGAGATCCGGTCATGGCTGTGCGCGGAGGAGGCGACTGCTGATCTGCCTGGAGAAGCTCAGCCAAGGCGCTGCCCGGCCTGTGCTGCCATGGGCTGGCTGGCCTGCCAAGAACGAGGAGGAGAAGCCTGAGTGGGGGGATGCACACGGCCACGCGGCGGCGGAGCTCGACAATGGAGAGAGGTGGAATCTCCGGCCATGCGAGTGCTCACGGCAGCATGGGTAAGATGCCAACATTGGCTCGGCCAAGACGAGGATGTGTTGGGGTTTGCTGCACATGGCTCCTGGCGGCTGGATTGGGAGAAGATGAAAATTAGACTAGGAATTAGGTTTAGGGTTAAGAGTTAGGATTATATAGGATGGGTTACGGGTTTCGGATCATGGGGATTGGGTTGGTGGGTTAGAACTAGAGTAATGGATATGGGCTTAAGATAATGGGGTGAGGAAAAATGGAAAAAGAATAAGAAGAAAATGAGAGATGGGCTTGATTAGCATGGGCTAAGAGTTGAGCTTGGTCATCATATTATACAAACACATTTATAAATAATAATGAAAGAAAAATCAGAAGAACCAAATAAATACTTAGACAATACAGTGTTATTAGACAGGGGAATTACACAAATTATCTCCCAATTTTTCAAAATAAATACCATATATCAGCACGCATAAAGATAACTTGCACTGTGAATCATGTGACTCTTCAATACTCAAAACAGTCTTTATTTTCCTATTTATCAAAAAAAAAAAAAAAAAATTGCCTTCATCCCTCGCTCCCCCAACCGCCCTCCACCTCCTCCCGCCGCTCCCAAAGCCGACCCCCGCGCGCCTCTGCCTCGACTACAAGAAAGTCTAGTTGCGCCCCGCTGACGGCGTGCGCCTCCACGGCTGGTTCATCAAGCTCTTCCCAGATTGCAAAGGTCACAACTTTCTCCCCCCCCCTTCTGTTGTGAGTTAGAGATAGGGTTTCAGAGGTTAGGTTAAAGAGTTATTGCTGTGAATTTTTGGTACTGTGATGTCAGAAGCCTTGGTATATTTGCAATTTTGGCGCAATTTTAGTGTGTGTAAGGATTAGGGTAAATTTCAAGTTTTTATTAGGATTGGAAATGCTGGGAATTTTTGATGTTACAATATTGATTCATCCATCGAGTACAGTGGTCGAGAACTAGATTTTGAAATCATTGGAGTTAGTGAAATCTTGCTATCCCGACTAAGATTTCAGAATTCACTGAGAGTAGAATAACGAAATTCCTCCACCCACCGCTGCCCTGTACTTCTCCCTCCGCCTCCCCTTTGTTGCCCACAATCCTCCACCTCTTCACGATGCCCCCTTCGTTGCCCTCCTCTCTCTCTCCCTCCCTCCCCCCTCTCTCTGAGTGGTAAATTTGTCTTTTACTTATTATCGTTAATGGCCTTGTGATATTTTATTGAAATTGTTAAAATCATGGTATTTTTTCGCATTTTTTGAAGTTCATGATATTTTTTTGAATTTTAGCCTGGGCTCGACCTTGATTTGTTTGTGCTAGGGTTTAAGGACCGGACTGGTTTGATCCAATTGCCAAGTCACGAGCCCTAAAATTTCACCCTTTTTTCACTCTCCATCTCCCTCTGTACGTTTGCTTATATAGCAGCAGTATCCAGTCCCTCTCCTTAGAGTTACAACACTGGTGTAACTAAGTTAAGTGACACAAATTTTTTTAATCACACAAAAAATATTTTTTAAGCATCGATCACTCACATTAATTTTTGTTTGAATCTCACCAAGCAAAATTTTATATGGTGAAAAGAGATGTGTGTAACTTAACTTAGTTACACCTAAATATATTATAACCTCACTCATATATATATATATATATATATAGAGAGAGAGAGAATGTAAATCAGCTGACACAGGAGGCAACTCCCTTCTATGTCACACTCAAAAAACAATTTTCCGAGTGAATTTTCAAGATCCGACCGCACATTATCATCTTCATACTTTAAGATATATACATATAAAAAATCAAGTGATTTGAAGTTTGTTTACTCTATTTTTGTGTTCAACATTAACGTTTTTTTAACAATAGAACAAAATGGAACGATTAGATCAATAACGAACGAACTTCAAATCACTTGATTTTTTATATATGTATATCTTAGAATATGAAGATGATAATGTGCGGTCGGATCTAGAAAATTCATTGGAAAGTACGATTTTTGAGTGCGACATAGGAGAGAGTTACCTCCTGTGTCAGCTGATTTACATTTCTCTCAATATATATATATATATATATATATATATATATATTATATATATATATATATATAACATTAAACTTTGCCACGCTATAATGATTTTAACTAATAATTTCTTAAAGTGCAAACTAGTTGGATATGAGCTAGATTTGATTAATACAATCAAGACTCTTGGAGTTCTTACATTGAATCTGAACATAAAACTCTTAGAATTTCTTAATTATGAGTTGGTAACCTTTGGGTTTTCCTCATTAAAGGGGATAATGATCCTTGGAGTGTATTCATTGAATATGGACATATAACCTTTGAGCTTCTCTCATTGTGAATTCATGACTCTTGGGTTAAATTCATTGAATCTAGACAAGGTTCTTGGGCTACTCTCATTCAGGGACTGTGACCCTTGAGTTGCTAGAGGACTCCTATAAATAGGTTTTATTGTAGTTCATTTGGGATATGACAAAAATAATAGGAGTGTGTTTATATAGTAAGTAAAACTTTGTCCTGCGTCTGACTGAAGAGGTCACTTGCCTGCTCAGATTGAGGAGATCACCAGAGAATCTGGTTGGTACACACCAGAGTACTTCAACTGTTGTTCTTGGAGACAATTTAGTTTTGGGATCCTTACACCGGAGTAAGCTAAATATTGCTTCAAACACAACGTTCAAGAACGCACAGCAGCTCTACTACACAACTATTAGGGAACACTCCGACCTCGTATTACTTTCTCAGAGTCACTCTGCTACTCAGGAACATGCCAACCTCGTGTTGTTTTTCAAATATTACATGGAAAAGTCAATTTGTCTTTAGTCTATATTTTTCACATTTTGTACTAACGGTTTTTTACATGAACAACATTCTTTTACATCGATGTTGCTGCCTAGGCACCAACCTCCCTCCTCCCGTCGCTTATATTTTTGTTCTTTTTATTTTTCTTCAGGGAAAACACTGTCGAGAAATGTCCAGCACCAACGCTTACCAACAAATCAAGCGTAAGGTGCCAAGAGATTTCATTTCACCAAACCACTCCCTAAGCACCACTTTTATCAATACCTGTTATATATGGTGGCATCATATGTAACACAATCACTTTCACATATCATGTGTGGCTTAATTAGGGTAAAGACATGGTTCATGGTGTGTTTAAGATCTTTCATTTAGTTGCCGTCGCGTGAAGAAGATCGATGCTGGATTGATTGTATGAGAAACATTTCCCCCGCTACTGGGCAAGACGAGGAAAAAGAGAAAATTCCTGATAAATAAGTATAATTGTAATTCATAGCTTGCTATTTCTACTTCTACCGTATCAATTATCAATTTTCAGTAATTTAGACAATCAAAATTGAACTTCTTCTATATGGGATGATCTCTATGCCACCTAGTATCGCATTATCTCAGTCAATTTCATACTCTTTTAACTAATCGAGGGTTGCAAATTTATGAAATCAGGTGGACAAGTTTTTCCATCTCTAGGAGAAAACATAACTGTCTTCTATGAAAAAAAAAAAAAAAGAATTCCTCGGTGGGGCTGACATTAATAATTCAATAGATTGTGTGTGTGTGTGTGTGTGTGTGTGAAATTAGTTTGATAATATAATTGAGGTGGGTTGTTGGATTGAACTGAGAGGCTGACACCTCAGTTGACTGCATGCTAAGCTGCTGATCCTCTGTGCCCTCAACGAAGACGTCATTGGGAGCTAGGTTGGGTCACGCGCTCAGAGAGAGAGAGAGAGAGAGAGAGAGAGAGAGAGACCTTCAAATGAAGGCATTCCGCATTCGTCAGACTAATTAATTCATGCATCCTCCGTCTGCTGCCGGGCACCAGCTGCTTCTGAATTAATCCATCAAAATCGCTCAAATTCTCTCTCGTTTACCAACTGTTCGGCTTCTATTGAATGAGTCCAACATTCAATAAATAAAAATCACCAGCTTCATCAGTTTTAAACATAGATACAGTATGCGTATTGAGGTGATTCTCATGATTATGGTGTCTCACCTACAATTTTCAACAAGCTATTTATTAATTAAAAAGAAAGTTGTTAGTCAACAAAAATCTGTGCTTTACTGAATTATCCTTTAAATTTTTCATTAAATTTAGATCAAAAGTCATTTGCGTGAATTCTGCTTCTGTTAATCAATCAACTCAAGCCTGTCATATATAAAATGTATTCTTGTATATATTTGACATGAATATTACACACAAAATAATTTCAATCATACCATATCGTAATGAATTCCAAACAAGACATCGAGCCATACTCAATTTATTTAGGAATTGAGGAATTTGATCTGAAATTTCTCGAGATAAGATTGAAGATGTTGAGATCCAGAACTGACATATTGACAACTGTAGCAGGATACATATGGAGTTGTTAATTTGTGATCGCCTTTCAACAAATAATAATTGTTTTTCCGACTTTATTCTTGAAATTGAATTAATATCATCATAAAACACAGTTATTAGACTGCATATAGCGACCTAAATAAATATAGAAATAAAAGGGAGTTTTGACGGCAGCAAGAACAGTGAGGGAGTAAAATGATGCTTTACTTTTTACCGGTGGCGGTTGGTGGGTTGGTTGGTGAGAGGGAGAGGGAGAGAGGAGATGGATGGATGGATTGAGAGTCAACCAAACCATGTTCTTCCTCCCTCGTGTCTCGCCAATTAATTTCACCTTCCTCCTCTTAAAATCCCCCCACCAAACAAACCCCTCTTTTCCTGCTTTCACTCTGCCATATATATATATATTCGTCCCTAATCCTGCCTTCCTTTCTCAGCTTGAAGGGTTCTTCTTTCCTTCGGCTTTAATTGCACAAAAACAAGAAATTACTCTCTCTCTCTCTCTCCTCTCTCCTTTGATCATCACCATCATTCACTGAATCTCTCTCTGAATCTCTATTTATCATCGTCTCCTTCTTCTCTTGCTTTGTCTTATCCCTTCTCTTTACCAACCAACCATTTCAATTTCCATCCATTCTCTTCCTCCCTCAATCAAAATCAGAATCAGAATCAGAATCAGATGGCGGCCATCCATTCTCTTTCTGCACCTAATCCCACCGCCAGGATCTCGGTCTTGCGTCGGCAAATCCGGTGCATCCAGCGGCCGGACACCCCCACCTTCTTCCACAGCGCCATCGGATCTAACCGCGCAGACTGGCAGAACACCTGCGCCATCCTCTCCAGCAAGGTTGCCGTCTCTCAGTCTCAATCTCATCAGAACCAAGATGACGACACCGACTCCAACAACAAATCTCATTCCATCGTCAACGGCCGCAAATCATCATCTTCATCATCATCTTCATCTTCATCTTCATCCTCATCTTCTGCCCCCACTCTCGATCTCGTCCCCGTCTCCAATCTCCCCAAGCCCCTCACCATCACCGATCTCTCCCCTGCTCCCATGCACGGCTCCCAGCTCCGCGTCGCCTACCAGGGCGTCCCCGGCGCCTACAGCGAGGCCGCCGCCGGCAAGGCTTATCCCAACTGCGAGGCCATCCCCTGCGACCAGTTCGAGGTCGCCTTCCAGGCCGTCGAGCTCTGGATCGCCGATCGGGCCGTCCTCCCCGTCGAGAACTCTCTCGGCGGAAGCATCCACCGGAACTACGATCTCCTCCTCCGCCACCGCCTTCACATCGTCGGCGAGGTCCAGCTCCCCGTCCATCACTGCCTGCTCGCTCTCCCGGGAGTTCGAAAAGAGTACCTGACTCGAGTCATCAGTCACCCCCAAGCCCTCGCCCAGTGCGAGCACACCCTGACCAGCCTCGGCCTCAACGTCGCCCGCGAGTCCTTCGACGACACCGCGGCGGCCGCGGAGTACGTGGCGGCCAACGGGCTGAGGGACACGGCGGCCATCGCGTCGGCGAGGGCGGCGGAACTGTACGGCCTCCAGATCTTGGCGGATGGGATCCAGGACGATTCGGGGAACGTTACCCGCTTCGTGATGCTGGCCCGCGAGCCCATCATCCCCCGCACCGATCGACCGTTCAAGACCAGCATCGTGTTCGCCCACGATCGGGAGGGGACCTCGCTGCTCTTCAAAGTGCTGTCGGCCTTTGCCTTCAGGGACATCTCGCTCACCAAGATCGAGAGCAGGCCGCACTGCAACCGGCCGATTCGGTTGGTGGATGACGCCAACATCGGGACGGCGAAGCGCTTTGAGTACATGTTCTACTTGGATTTCGAGGCGTCAATGGCGGAGCAACGGGCTCAGAATGCCCTTGCCGAGATCCAGGAGTTCACATCGTTTCTAAGGGTGCTGGGTAGTTATCCGATGGACATGACTCCTTGGAACGCTACTTCTTCCTCTTCCTCCGCCTCCTCCTCAAATCAATAACCAGTTCGATGATGATAGACGAATAAAGCCAGGAAAATCGATCAACATTTCGGGCCAAGAAATTATTCCATTCTCTATTACAAAAATGTTTTTATTATGTTTATTCATCTTATTAGATGATGTGATGATAACTCATGTTTGTTTTGTTGCATTTGCATGGATGATGGTGGTGTTCTTTGCTATCCCATCACCACCACCGTGTTATTACTTTCTTTTTACTGTTTATCATTCTTATTTATTTTTCTGTTTAGCTTTTTTTTTTTTTAATTTATTTATTTACAGATCAATCGGTCCAAGGAGAGGAAGTGGCAATTGTCTTTATATTATGTCTGTTATCATTATCAAGATACTTTGAATGAATCTTTATGTATCTGTCATTTTGGTTTGTATATTTTTGTCTTATGAGTTTTTATTATTATTATTATTTTTTTTTAAAAGAGGAATGGCTTTATTTATTTCATTTGTCATGATTAGTGTGGCTTTATAGAGGATTGTTATAATGTCACTTGCTTTGCGGATGCTCATATTATCAACTAGATCGGTGTTCCTGAGACTAATAAGAGGTGGTTAACCATTGATAGCCATGTGTGAGAGAGAGGTTTGTTTAAAGATTTAATTAACAAAGGAAGACGTCTTTGTTTGGTATGTTAAATATTGGTATTTGACTGACAACAATTACCACAGAGTGGTGCTGAAGGTATATGCTCAAATATGTGATGGCCATCCTTATGCTACTACAAATCATCCCATGGTTGTACAAATTGCAACAGTTATGGGTATGTCTCCTTATTTTTATTTGTAGGAAAACGACTCACAACCGGAGCGCGTTGAGGCATTTAATGTGGCTTCGTGGTGGTAGGCTTCTTCTTCTTCTAGTTCATTAATTTTATTAGTTCAACAAGTTGGGGGTAGTTGTAGTTGGTTGGTGTAGAAGTAGTTGTAGTTGTTGGGAGAGAAGGGGGAAAAAACAAAACCAAGAGAAGAGAAAAGATGCGTGGGCTTGCTGGTTGATGAAAGACGGGAGAATTGGAGGTAGTAGGTGTTGATGGTATTGTCAAATTTTGTATTAATTGCAAAGTACGAAAGAGTCGTGTTGTTGAAAGAAGGTAGTGCTCCTCCATTTATGACGTGTAATTTGTGTGGCCGATCGATAGCCCGCCGTGGGCTTGGGTGGCGGAATTGAATTGCAAAACAAAAACCCAATTGAGCATTGCCTGTTAGAGTTCAATTCAATTGAGTGCTTATTAGATTATATATTTGCATTTCAATTTGGAGACCATCCCCCTAAATTTTCTAGTAAAAAAGACACTTTGCAGGTGCACGAATTCTGTATTTGATGATGATGTTGATTCAGGACAGCTACCCTCTCATTCTCGTTCTCGTTCTCATTCATTTTAGGATGCTTCATTTTCTAACGCACCCTACACTTGCTTTCTGAAAACCAGTTTATTCTAGGAATATCCAAAATTCATCACGAGAAAGAGCAGAAGGATGCAAAGAAATTACAAGTGTTTCCCTTTCCACTTGTGTTGCCATGTCTTGACGCTTTGTGCTTGCTTACTTAGCCGGGCTTGCCTTATTTGAATTTTGAACAGCATTGCTTTCTACTGAAGACCTGTTGCTGCTAAGGTGGCAGGCTTCTGTTATAGCTACAGAAATATCAAGCAGTAGCCGTTGCGATTAGATTGCTCAAGTTGTTATGTTCAGCACTCAACTTGCGTTCAGATTGAGTTTCACTGGGCTACAGGGAGGTTTTGGGCACCAGAGACATATGCCCACTTTATTAATTAAGAGGAGGTTTTGGGCACCATAGACATATGCCCACTTTATTAATTAAGAGGAAATTGTGAATAACACATCCCCATCCCCCACCCCCACCCCAACCACCACCACCCCACACACACACACACACACACACAAGAAAAAAGGATTTTTCAAGAGTGAAAAAAAACCCCAGAACTTTAATTTCGTGTGAAACATGTTACAGTTGAGTGGGTTTGTGAAGAATGTTATAGTTGAGTGCGAGTACAAGAAAGATAAATTTTGTACTAGAGATTATATGACACAAAAGATAGGTGGAGAATAAATCAGTAAAGTGGACAAATTACATGTAAATGTCAACAAAATATGCTTAGAGGTAGATAGTTTCGTGCGAAGATCGACATAATTATTTAATAGTGGATATATTACATGTAAATGTAGATATTTTATTTTTATAGTGGACAATTTTACCTCAGTGTGGATACATTACAAGTAAGAATGTATATTTTATGATTAAAAGTGAACAATATTATATATTTGAAATAACTGAATATACAATTTGAACTATTTGTCCACAATATATATAAAGAACAACATAGTTTAAAAGAGAGAAACAAGAAGATCTAGTAGGTTCCTAATATATTTTATTTGTCATTAAATTAAAAAACTATCACCCTAATTGCTTCATCAAAAAATAACTGTTGAGGTGAAGAAGATGAAGAGAACACAAAATCCTCTCAATTAGAGAATGATAGTTTACTTATAGAGAAAATAAATACATGTTCTAATAAGACTAGGATAATACGTAATGTTTAACTTGCAATAGGAAATCAAAATAAATAAAAAATCATATTTCTACTTTAATCTTCCCCATCATGCCCAGCTTGCTACACAAAAATAGAAAAATTCTTTCTAGATAAATCTTTAGTGAAGATATCTCCAAATTATTAACTCAATGTGACGAACGAAGTAACTATCCGATGTGTCATCACCATATCTCAGATAAAGTAGCGGTCAATTTCAATATAATTTGTTTGCTCATGAAAACATGATTATTGGCAATATACATAGCCACTTGATTGTCACAATACATCACCATTAGTTTGTTATAGATAATTGACGCAGGAAGCGGGGAAGACGAACAACGCTGGTTAGATCTCGTTCTAGCGCCCACGAACCCTGAAAACTTTTAGGTAGAAGTTGTGTCATATTAACTTGTCTTCTCTTTAGGAACTCATTGGACTTGTGTTCTAGTTCGTCACACTTGTAACACTTGCCAATTCTGAATTGTCTTTACTCTTGGCGACTACGGGGTTGTTGGTGTCGAGATAGAAGTTTTGGTCGTCGGTTGTACTAATGGTTGACCAGCCTTCATGAAGATCGGGTGAACTCCGTCGTCGAGCTCGGTTGAACTCCGTCGCCTTCTATGGGCTTCGATTGATAATTGACGTTTGAAAGGTGGAGTTATGCTTTGTAACCTGTAACGCCCCAATCCGGCGGGTACGGGGACGCTACTGCGACGTATATACGCAGGTCAGAGATACCCTCACGTATATACGCTAAGCATCAGTACAAACAAG
This sequence comes from Agave tequilana, assembly GCA_038442645.1. NCBI lineage: Eukaryota > Viridiplantae > Streptophyta > Magnoliopsida > Asparagales > Asparagaceae > Agave > Agave tequilana. Next base: position 129,697 of record JAVJIF010014240.1, read on the forward strand.
AAAAAGAGTACGGAAGCACGTGGCAATATACATTCCAACATAAGGATTACAAAGTTATCACAAAGCGTGATATATTGGTACATGTACATTATATCACAGCCAGGTACAAAGTAAGAATTACAATTTGTACAGAAAAAGATGCTCACAGGCTGAGAGGAAGATCCCCGAGCTAGCAGGAAGGTTCAGGAACAGAAGAAGTTAGGACAAGTCAGCCTGCTCTGAGAAATAAGCTTGATCTTCAGTGGAGGGCTCCGCTTCAGTCCAACCTTCAGAACCTGAACATGCAAGTCCAGGGGAGTCAGAAACTCCCTAACAAATAGACAGGTGAATGTCAAGTGTCGTGTAGTAGATATAGTATATGTGTGTTGATATGATCAAAACAGTATTTAAGCATCAAGAACTGTGTCAAGAGTACTTGTACAGTAAGCAAGAAATGGAGGCATAAAATGAAAGTGATAAGGCCTGAATAAATCTATTGCTGTCATCTTCAATATTTATACTTATTACTCGTTCTACCCATATGTTTAGGTATGTGTAATAGCGTCCCAACACACATACATCCACATATGAGTAAATTGAGGCTGTTATTGGAAACCAACGGGGGTATCAACGAACAATGTTTACAGTGGGTCCCGTGCATACCCGACCACGGTCCAGGACGTTCCGTTACTGGAGCTCGGAACAAGCCGCAAGGCGTACAGGAGGGTCTTATAGAATGCTCTTATCAAGATGGTACCAGGAAGGAGGGAACCAGCACTCCCCTCGGTCGCCTGGAGGCCCACAGGTCAGACCGGAAGTTTTAGTTGCACAACATACCTAGTGCCACTGTAAACACGAACATATATTGATAGCCGTAAGTTTCCCCCGACCCGATTCAAGTGGTTTCTTTTTATGATTTATTATGTAATTATCAATCTACGGGAAAGCAAGTGCATGACAAGATCAGGAGTTCAAGAGTACAAGAGTATTATAATTTCAAGTCACAGGATTCCCGTAAATATGATAATCACAAGTTAAGTATCAATATGTCATAACGAGGCGAGTATCAAGTAGTAGCATGATACATGCAAGTGTGTCAGGAAAATAATATAATATTAGTCAGCATGACGTAGCAGGAAAATCTGAAGGAAAGCGAGATCACTCGCCTAAAATTTTAAGAAATACACCAGGAAATCCCAAGCTCTGAAATCCAGGTAATCAATGCGTTTAAATATTTATGGAGGAGGAGGGAGAATGAAGACGCGAAAATCGCAGACGCGGGAGTCGCGTTGCGTAGATGTCACAACCGCAGGGTTCGAGACCCGCGTTCCAGTAAGGACACGAGGAGAACGCAGACGCGAGCATAAACTCCGCGTCGCGTTGACAAAAGAACGCGAGGATCGCGTTGAATAATTATTCGGACGCAAGGGGTAAAATCCGCGTCTAATAATCACACAAAAGAGAAAGAGAGAGACAGGGAAATAAAAGGGAGACGCAGGGAAAGGGTGAGAGGGACGCAGGTTTGGAATCAAAGGAAAGGAAAAAGAAAGAAGGAAAGAACAGAGAAAGAATGAATGAATGAATGAAGGGAAGAAAAGAAAGAAGGAAAGGAAAGATAAGAAAGAAGAAGGGAAGGGGATGGTCGGCCACGTTGCCGGCGGCGGCTGGAGTTGGCCAGAGTTGGCCGGAGAAGATGGTTAAAGCTCCAAGTCCAAGAAATCTAGAGGGTGCAAGTGTAGTTCAAAAGGGAGAAATGGAGTTTTGGAAACGAGGCTTCGGAGAGTGAAGCTATACCTCGTTAGAAAGAGTATTCCGAGGAGAGAAAGATGGCGTGGTTCGTGGTGGCTAAGGTGGTGTAGGTAGTGGTGGGAAAGGTGGTGAAGTTTGGTGGAGAAGATGGGTTTCTTGGTGGAAAAGAGGAAGAAGAAGATAGTGAAGATGGTGTTTTTGTTAATGGAATGGTGGAGGAGATGGAGGGAAGAATGGCGGAGGAATTGGTGGAGGAGATGGTGGTGATGGTGGTGAAAGTGGCCGGCCAAGGAGGGAGGCAAGGCTCTTTTGGGCTGCTGCCCTTCGTTGCTTGCTGTTGGAAACAAAGAAGAAGAAAGGAAATAATGACAGAGAGAGAAAGGAAAGGGGAGTTATATATAAAGGAAATAAGATTATTATAATGTTGCCATTGACATGATTCCCTTAAAATGAGACTTGCGTCTCTTGTAAAAGAGACGTGCGTCCAATGAAAATCCGCGTTTCCTGGAAAACTTGCATCTGGCAATTGTCCAGACACGGGGATGGAGCTCGCGTCCAGGGAAAAATGCAAAAGTTGCGTTTGATGAAAAAGACTAAAAGTTATGGTGACAAGATTCAGAGTTGAATTTGCACATAAGCATTAAATGCAAAGATCCTCTCCATACTGCATTTAATGTTGAACCCAGATTTGGTGGGTCTCATGAGAGAGAAAAGGTAAAATATCCGGATAGAATTCCGGTATCTGGAAAACACCGGAACTCGGGAAAAGCCCGAAAAATAAAGTATCTCGAAAAGTTTTTCAAAAATTCTCAAAAATAATAAATATTATTTAAATATTTTTGGTGAAATCAGTTTTTAGAAATTCAATCTCATTTTCAAGATAAAATCCTGAAGTCAACCGTTGACACCGGTCTACACCGGGTCGGCCGGATTTTGATAAAATCTGAAAAATCCCAGAAAATGCCTGAAAGAAGAAATATAATTTTAAGAAGAAATATGAAAGCGGAATCCAGAAATTTGATTCCAATTATAAACTAAAATTCCTGGAATCAACCAGTGATATTGGCCGACACCAAATCCAGGGGAATTTTGATAAATTTTAAAAATTCTCAAAAATTCATTTAGATAGAAAACATTATTTTAAGAAATAATGTGAAATCCGTTTTTAGATTTTCAACTCCATTTGTGAATTAAAAATCTAAGAGTCGGTCAGCGACACTAGTCGATACCGGTGTTGAAGATTTATAATTTAATTCTGAAAATTTCAGAAAATCATGAAAAATCTAGAATATTAAACAAATAATATTTGAAACTGAAATCGGTCAAATCTGAATACCAAAAAGGTCAAATCATGCAGTACTGCTATATGAGTAAGAATTTAAATAACGAAAAATAAATAAATAAATAAATAAATAAAAATACGCTCCAAAAATCAGGACACATAACTGTGTACGTATTCTGAGGATGGGGTGTTACAATCCATCCACCTTATTAAAAATTTCGTCCTCAAAATTTCGATAATGGGGATGTGAAGGCAGAAAAGAATAGGGGTAAGGAATTTTTCCAACTAAGATGGAAAGAGTTAGGGGGTAACGTTCACGAGTAATATCCTCTCGTTCCCACGTAGCTTCTCCTGGGGCATGCCTATTCCAAGAAACTAGTACCAATGGTATTGGCCGATTTTTCAATGTTTTGACACTTCTTTCCAGAATGGCCATCGGCTGCTCCTTGTAGGATAAAGCTGGTTGTAGTTCTAATTCTGAGTGATTTAGAATGTGACTTTCATCCTTGACATATTTCCTCAACTGTGATATATGGAATACATTATGTACTCCTTCTAAGGATGGTGGCAATGCCAATCGGTAAGTCACATCTCCCACCCGATCCAAAATTTCAAACGGGCCGATGTATCTTGGACTAAGTTTTCCACGAGTACCAAATCAGATTACCCCTTTGATTGGTGATATCTTTAAAAATATATGGTCACATGTTCTAAATTCCAACGGTCTTCTATTAGTGTCTGCCCAACTCTTCTGTCGGCTCTGTGCTGCCCGGAGATGATCTCTGATAATTCTGACTTTATCTGTTGTCTGAACTAGAATATCTGGTCCCATAAGTCTTCTTTCGCCGACTTCATCCTAACATATTGGCAACCTGCATTTTCTGCCATATAATGTTTCAAATGGAGCCATCTTGATACTGGCCTGATAGCTGTTATTATAAGAGAATTCTACTAAATGAATATAGTCTTCCCATGACCCTTTAAATTCTATCATGCATGCTCGTAACATGTCTTCAAGGATTTGGATAGTTCGTTCAGATTGTCCATCTGTCTGGGGATGATATGAGGTACCGAATTTTAGATGAGTTCCCAAATTTTCTTGGAGACTTTCCCAGAAATGTGATCGGAATCTCGTGTCTCTATCTGACACGATGCTAACTGGAACTCCATGTAGACGAACAATTTCTTTCATATATTTATCTGCAAGAACTTCTGTTGACTGACCTACTCTGAAAGGTAGGAAGTGAGCTACTTTTGTGAGGCGATCAATGATTACCCATACTGCATTGTTACCCTTAGGACTGCAGGGTAGAGCTGTAACAAAATCCATGGTGATATGTTCTCACTTCCATTCGGGTATCGGTAATGGTTGTAGAAGTCCAGCTGTTTTCTGATGTTCTACCTTTATTTCCTGACAAACCAAGCATTTTGCCACATACTGGGCTATCTCCTTCTTCATGGCGTTCCACCAAAACTTCTGCTTCAAGTCTTGATACATTTTATTTCCTCCTGGGTGTATGGAATAAGCCGAACTGTGTGCCTCTGCCAAAACTTTCTGCCGGACTTCCCCTTGCGGTACACAGATTCTGTTACCAAAATAAAGTGCATCATCCGAATGAATACAGATATCTGCCCTTAATCCAGCTTCTACTTGAGCCCTGAATTTCTGTAGTCTGGGGTCTCCCTTTTGGGCTTCCTTAATTTCACTTATCAGGGTCAGTTGAATCTGGAAGGTCATTAGTTGACCTGACTCATCAGCTCCTCGTATTAGCATCAAGTCTAACTTTATGATTTCCCGAAGCAATTCCTTCTGTTGAGTAAGTTGTAATAATACTTTATTCTCTGGTCTCCTGCTTAATGCATCTGGGACTGTATTGTCCTTACCAGGATGGTACTGTAAGTCTATGTCATAGTCGGCCATCAATTCAAGCCACCGCCTTTGTCTCATGTTTAATTCTTTCTGTGTGAAGATATACTTAAGACTCTTATGATCAGTATAGATCAATACTTTGTCCGCCAGAAGGTAGTGTCTCCAGATCTTCAACGCAAATATTACCGCCGCCAGTTCTAAGTCATGGGTTGGGTAATTCCTCTCATGTGGTTTTAATTGCCTAGATGCATAAGCTACGACATGACCATGCTGCATTAATACACATCCTAAGCCTTTTTCAGATGCATCACTATAGATAACCATCCCTCCTGTTCCTAAGGGAGTCTTCAAGATCGGGGCTGAAATTAGTCTTTCCTTTAATTGTTCAAATGCTGTAGTACATTCCTCTGACCATTGATACCTTTCCCCTTTTCTGGTGAGCTTTATTAATGGGGTTGCGATTTTGAAAAAGTCTTGGACAAATCTCCTGTAATATCCAGCTAATCCAATAAAGCTTTTAATTTCTGTTACTGTCCTTGGGATTGGCCAATCTTTAACTGCCTGAATTTTGCTAGGGTCAACTGAAATTCCTTCTTTGGAAACTATATGGCCCAAGAAAGCTATATGGTCTAAGCAGAACTCGCACTTGCTTTGCTTAGCATAAAGTCGTTTCTGCCGGAGAGTTTGTAGCACTATCTTCAAGTGTTCTGCATGCTCTCTGACATTCTTAGAATATATTAAGATATCATCGATGAACACCACGACAAACTGGTCCAAATATGGCGAGAAAATTCGGTTCATCAAATCCATAAAGACAGCTGGGGCATTGGTCACTCCGAAGGGCATGACTAGAAATTCGTAATGACCATAGCGAGTTCGGAATGCTGTCTTGGAATATCTTCTTTCTTTACTTTCAGTTGGTGATAACCTGATTGTAAATCCAATTTTGAAAATACTCGGGCCCCATGAAGTTGATCAAAAAGGTCATCAATTCTTGGTAAGGGATATTTATTCTTGATGGTAACTTTATTTAACTCTCTGTAGTCTATACACAACCGCTTACTACCATCTTGTTGGCCCAGAGGCCTTCCACTCTAGTTTTGATGATGATTAACTCATGTAGTTATGTGTACTAATAATCTTGTGATTTTAGTTTCAGATCATTAATCAGGTTATTAGTAAGTGATTAGCTTCAACAAGATGATTTGGAAGCTTTCACATGTTGATTCAAGAGCCCGAGCGTCAAAGATCATATATAGCACTTGCTCGGTGGATCAAGGAGTTTGTGGATCGAGTCGGCTTGGAGATTGTGCTCTACAAGAAGACATCGGTACCTTAGTTTTAGTTTTTGTGTTTAGATCCAATATTGTAAAGATTAGAATAGTATGATATGCTCAAGTTCACAACACACACGTTTCATGTTTTGAATATTGGTTTTCAGTTTTTCGGTTTTAGGTTTAACCGATCTTGGTTTGCATGAATAAATAGATTCAAAACAAGTTTATATGGTTTAATGTATGTTAGATTTGTTCTACATACATGCATGCTTAATTTCCTAGACAAACTTAGTTTTGACTTACTTATTCATGTGTTTTATGTTTTGGTATTTTTGACAAACATATTTTGGAATTATTGACAAAAACATGGATATATATTTATTTCATGTATATTGGATTTCTATCCATATGCATCATGCTTCAAAGTGTTTAAATATCATGTTTTTGTATTTGGAAGAGTTTTGGACAAAACGTATCTTCTATTCAAAATCCAAGTTTTAGAAAATACAGTTTTTGGTTTTTGATAAAAATGATAAGACACAAAAATAGTTCATATTGATTGATATTTGAGCTAAACTTTTTACCACATGTTTATATATCAATGCAAAATGATAAAACTATTTTTGGTGATTTTTTAGGAGTGATAAAGAATTTTTAAACATGTTTCTAACTCAGTTTTCTGTTCCAGGCTTCAACCAGTCGACTAGTCTTCTGACCAAGTCAACTTGGCTGAAGTCGATCGACCGGGTCGGTCGACCGACGTGCACAGATCTGTGCACGATTGGCAGACACTGGACGGTCGACCGTCAGGGTCGACCGGGTCTGAGAGCAGAGCTCTCTGTTTGTTTGGGTCGACCGGGGCGGTCAACCGGTAGCTGGCAACGGGCAAAATTTGACCGTTGGACGGTCGACCGGCAGTGTATTTCTGGCATTTTCTGCTGTCAACGGCTATATTTTTCTGGGGTCTATAAATACCCCATTTGTGAGAGTTTTTCTCTAAGATTTTCAGTGCGAATTTTTCCTACTCTCTAGTGTTTTCACAGCAATCAAAAGAAGTTTTTAGATTCAAATTGAACAATCTATTTGGTGCTTTTGCTAGGGTTTGGAATATCAAAGAAAAGGATTTTTGGGAAAAAGAGTTTTGATTCATCTTCTATATCTTGGTTTTAGTTTTTTCAAAGGATTTTCTTTGTGATTTTGATTTCCATTCCATTGGTTTTCTCCACACTTGAGCAACATCTACTTTCTTATTCTATAGGATCTTTGTGTGGGAGAAAGAAGTTGTTTGTGGTTGTTGTTTAGACCACCAAGTTAAAAACTCAATCTTTGCTTTGTGCCTTACCCTCATTGTGTTGAGGAAGTTGTGCATTGGGTTGTATCCCTCAAGTGGTGGTGATCCTTGTGTTTGCTTTGTGTTAATCCCTCGGGTTGTGAGGTGATTGTTTTGTTGGAATGGAGCTTGCCTCAAGGAGGAGGTTGTGGTTGTAAAGAGAGGAGTTGGGTACTCCTTGTGAGAGTTCTTTGTGGACTTGCTAGTGGTTTAGAAATCCTTCGTGTGTCGAAGGCGGGGATGTAGAGCTGGGTGCTCGAACCTCGAAACATATCTTGTTGTTTGCGCTTGATCCATTGACTCTCTCTCTATCTCTCTCTACTTTTTGCCTTGCAACTATTCATATTGTGCATTCATAATTGCTTGGCTTGGTTGTGTGTGCATCATTTGTTGATTGCACTTGAGTGTATTGCATTAGGTTTTTTTTAAATTCCGCATTGAGTTCATTAGATTAGCATAATCACCTATTCACCCCCCTCTAGGTGATCTTTCAATTGGTATCAGAGGTAGTGCTCCTCATATTTAGGTTTAACCACCTAGGAGTGAGATCTTGGTTTGCTAATCTTCATTTGCATTGTTCATTTGCACTCATTTAGTTTGCTCTCATGGATAGCCCTCCTATGTTTGACCATATTAGACTTGATGCTTGGAAGGCCAATATGAGTAGCCATTTGAAAAGACTAGGACATCAGTTTATCAAGCCTTCACTATGGAATCATTCCCTAATAGTAGCAAGCATAAAAAGGCTAATGCATTAGCACTTAGAGCACTTAGAGCATCTCTTAATGAACATCTTTTACCGGTGTTTGATCGTTATGACTCGGCTTTTGCAGTTTGGAGCTTATTGACGTCTCCCGAGCTTCCAAGGATTATCAACAAAATGAGGAGATCTAAGAGAGAAAAGTCCGAAGAGCATTGCTTCATGGTCCAAGGGAAAAACTCCCTTGAGGTACAATCGGACACTCAATTAGATGATAGCTCTAGTTCCTATTGCCATGGTTGTTTTGAAGTTCAAACTTTAAATTTGGAACTTGCTCAAAAGCTTGAAAATTTATTGGAAAAACACAATCTTTTGAAAGAGGACAACCTTATTTTGAAAAATGAATTAAAGGATTTGTGTTCTAATTTTGAATTGGTTTTGTAAGAAAAGGAAGAGATCACTAGTGTACGTGACTCACTAAGATCTCAACTAGACCTTGCCCTAAATGAGATTGATATTCATGTTTGTCATGCTAGTGTAGCTTCTTGTTCTAGCACTCCTATTGCATGCTCCACTTTATCTTCCACCATTGAAAATGATATAAATATTTTGAAGATGAGTGTTGATTGTTTGGGCTCCACTTTGAGCCAATGTACTTTGAATCATACACGCTTAGAAACCTTGGTTCGCAAAAAACAAGTTCCAACTTTACATGTACACCCATCACGGCATACACATGCTTCCCACGGTCACCACCATTACATGTATGCTTATGTGTACACTTGTACACATTGTGGTCAAAAAGGCCACCTTGCTAGATTTTGTTATGATCGTGTTTATCATGAAAATTTAGCAACTAATCTTGTTTGGGTTAGAAAAGATACTAACCCCCGTGGACCCAAAAGGAAATGGGTACCAAAAACCACCTCCTTGACTTTTGAAGTAGGTGGGAGCTCTCGCATCACGTGAGAGTACTGGTGCCTTGAGGTGGATGCATTCTAAGCTTAAAAGAGAACAATTTGGATGCTTCACTCTCAAGGGGATTTGGTGGGAGGACCACCATGGTTTGGAGAACTAGAGATGCCCCTTCATCGGTTTTGGTATCATTCTCTAACTCCCGTTTTTATTTGCATGCTTTTCATATTATGGTTTATTGTTCATTATGCTTATGCCATGCTCATTAGAATAGTGTTATACATGTTTAGTTACTTGAGCACCCATGTTTTATATGAATCTATATTTAGTGTTCTCACCTTGTTTAAACTAACATGTATGCCCTAGATCTAATGCACATGCATATGCATTATGACCATTTGGATGTTTATGATTTTTGTTTTGTTGAATCATGTTTTATTGTTTCATGATCAGTATGATATTTGTCATGTTTATTAGACTTATGCTATACATGATTAGTTGTTGAGACACCCATGTTTAATATGGACCCATATTTTGTGTTCTCTTTATGTTTTAGCTATCATGTTAATCATAGATCTAATGCACATGTCTTTGTCATGCTAATCATATGGTTGACTATGACTTTTGTTTTAATAATTCATGTTTTGATATTTATCATGTTGAGTTATGATTCCCGTTTTATGCTTCATGTTTTGACTACTTGATTGAATGATAAGTTTTATTATTTGTACTTGTACAACTAGTGAGCTACAAATAGACCTTTATATATGTTTGTGCTTGAACGCTCATTTGTATTCACTTGATGTACTAGTATAATCTAGTTTTGATGATTCTTGCATTTGACTTGTATTCATCATTTTTTGTTTTAACTTCATGTATATGTCCATCTTGTCCAAACTATCATTTATACATATACATCCTTGAGCCACGTGCCTTCATGCATATACTTTGTGGTCTCATTGTGTTTAGGATATGTATGTATACTTTAGTTTGTACATAACATACATATGCCTTGAAGTCTAAATCGTTTGGATGAATTTCATGTTTGCTAGGTGATTTCACATTTATAATGAATTTCATGTTTTTAAGATGATTTCAATTGGTGATTTCACATCTTAGATGAATTTCATGTTTTCAAGGAATTTCATATGAGCTTAATTGAATATTTTCATGTTGATATGTGTCATATTTTCTTATACACTCACTTTATTAGTTTACTCATGATTTGTTTTCATGAGACTATGATATGGGCTTTATGAACTTCGAGTGTTTAGTGATCATGTGATTTACATGTGTTTCATGAAAACAATTTTATTTTATTCCTTACTTGAAGGATTTCGTACTAGTTTTAAAAGTTTTTCCTATAACTAGTTCGTATTCTTCACTATGGTAGAGATTTTCAAACATACTACATTTTTAAATCTATTTTTGAAAACCCCTACCTTCTATAGGAGGATGGATGGGAGATCATGTTCATGTATGCCTTAAAATGAAAAACATTTAAACTTGAACCATGATTGGGAGGTATAGTTATATGAGATATACATTTGATATAATTGTTTTTCAATTGGTATCATTGAATTCTTTCAATTGGTATCAATCTTGACATTTCTTGTATACTCATATGTGTTCGTATGTATGTATGCTTCATTTCAAAGAATATCAATTTCTATTTGTATCTATTTTTCATACATATATATATGTTCTAATTTGTGCTTATTATATCCCTATATCTTTAAGCACAAAATCTTGTTTTTGCTAGTGCTTGAACTTCAATTTTGTTTCAATTGATTACTTTTAAATTGGTATCAAGCCTAAGCATTGTTTTAGTTGGTATTTCATAAAGGGGGAGAAAATTTGATTTTGTCTTTCAATTGGTATTTGATTCCCACTCCCTTACTTTATGATTGAAAATTCAAATTTGGTATCATATGTTCAAAATGAAAAATATTTACAATTGGTATCAAATTTTTGTTTAGATATTCAAAATTATTATGTTTAATTTCAATTGGTATCAAGATTTTTCATGTGTTTTTGCTTAAAATTGGTATCAATAATTTTTGTTTGTTTCCTTTCAATTGGTATCAAGATACTATTCTTTGACATATTTTCAATTGGTAACTTAATTGATTGTCACCTCTAATTGACTTTGTTTGTTTTAGACAAAAAGGGAAAATATTATTTTTATTGATTCATTGTTTCGAACAAAAAGGAAGAAAATTTTATTGATTTGGTTTTGCTTTTACCCCTTATTGAAGATTGATTCTTTGTATTAAAAAGAGAAGATTTTGTTTTGTTTTAGTTTTTACCCCTTTGTTGATGATTGACAAAAAGGGGGAGAAAGATCTTGAGTTTATATATGCATGTTTATGTTTTGCATATATTAAGTTTAATTTAGTTTAATTTTAATTGATATCTAGATCATGTTTTGTAATTGGTATATGTTTTGTAATTGGTATCTAGAGCATGTTTTGTTTTTGAACATTTCATTGGTATCTAGAACCCTTTATTGTTTATGCATTTTTATGCATTCATGTTTAAGAGCCTTCATTACATATTCATTATGTTTATTTGGTTATGCATGAGTTAAGGGGGAGCTTCTTTGAAGCTTAATTTTAATCCATGCATATATAACTCCATGAGTTTTGTCATCATCAAAAAGGGGAGATTGTTGGCCCAGAGGCCTTCCACTCTAGTTTTGATGATGATTAACTCATGTAGTTATGTGTACTAATAATCTTGTGATTTTAGTTTCAGATCATTAATCAAGTTATTAGTAAGTGATTAGCTTCAACAAGATGATTTGGAAGCTTTCACATGTTGATTCAAGAGTCCGAGCGTCAAAGATCATATATAGCACTTGTTCGGTGGATCAAGGAGTTTGTGGATCGAGTCGGCTTGGAGATTGCGCTCTACAAGAAGACATCGGTACCTTAGTTTTAGTTTTGTGTTTAGATCCAATATTGTAAAGATTAGAATAGTATGATATGCTCAAGTTCACAACACAAACGTTTCATGTTTTGAATATTGGTTTTCGATTTTTCGGTTTTAGGTTTAACCGATCTTGGTTTGCATGAATAAATAGATTCAAAACAAGTTTATATGGTTTAATGTATGTTAGATTTGTTCTACATACATGCATGCTTAATTTCCTAGACAAACTTAGTTTTGACTTACTTATTCATGTGTTTTATGTTTTGGTATTTTTGACAAAACATATTTTGGAATTATTAACAAAAACATGGATATATATTTGTTTCATGTATATTGGATTTCTATCCATATGCATCATGCTTCAAAGTGTTTAAATATCATGTTTTTGTATTTGGAAGAGTTTTGGACAAAACGTATCTTCTATTCAAAATCCAAGTTTTAGAAAATACAGTTTTTGGTTTTTGATAAAAATGATAAGACACAAAAATAGTTCATATTGATTGATATTTGAGCTAAATTTTTTACCACATGTTTATATATCAATGCAAAATGATAACTATTTTTGGTGATTTTTTAGGAGTGATAAAAGAATTTTTAAACATGTTTCTAACTCAGTTTTCTGTTCCAGGCTTCAACCAGTCGACTAGTCTTCTGACCAAGTCGACTTGGCTGAAGTCGGTCGACCGGGTCGGTCGACCGACGTGCACAGATCTGTGCACGTTTGGCAGACACTGGGCGGTCGACCGGCAGGGTCGACCGGGTCTGAGAGCAGAGCTCTCTGTTGTTTGGGTCGACCGGGGCGGTCGACCGGTAGCTGGCAACGGGCCAAATTTGACCGTTGGACGGTCGACCGGCCGGTCGACCGGCAGTGTATTTCTGACATTTTCTGCTGCCAACGGCTATATTTTTCTGGGGTCTATAAATACCCCATTTGTGAGAGTTTTTTCTCTAAGATTTTCAGTGCGAATTTTTCCCTACTCTCTAGTGTTTTCACAGCAATCAAAAGAAGTTTTTGGATTCAAATTGAACAATCTATTTGGTGTTTTTGCTAGGGTTTGGAATATCAAAGAAAAGGGTTTTTGAAAAAAAAAGTTTTGATTCATCTTCTATATCTTGGTTTCAGTTTTTCCTAAGGATTTTCTTTGTGATTTTAATTTTCATTCCATTGGTTTTCTCCACACTTGAGCAACATCTACTTTCTTATTCTATAGGATCTTGTGTGGGAGAAAGAAGTTGTTTGTGGTTGTTTTTTAGACCACCAAGTTAAAAACCCAATATTTGCTTTGTGCCTTGCCCTCATTGTGTTGAGGAAGTTGTGCATTTGGGTTGTATCCCTCAAGTGGTGAGGTGATCCTTGTATTTGCTTTGTGCTAATCCCTCGGGTTGTGAGGTGATTGTTTTGTTGGATTGGAGCTTGCCTCAAGGAGGAGGTTGTGATTGTAAAGAGAGGAGTTGGGTACTCCTTGTTGGCCCAATGGCCTTCCACTCTAGTTTTGATGATGATCAACTCATATAGTTATGTTTACTAATATTCTTGTGTTTCTAAGTTTCAGATTATTAACAGGATATTAGTTGGTGATTAGCTTCAACAAGATGATTAGAAGCTATTCATGATGATTCCGGTGCCAAAGCTTAAAGATCATACCTTTGCACTTGGAGAATCACGGAGTTTTGGAGCAAGTCTACTTGAAGATGAAGATCGTCAAGAAGACTTAGGTATCCTAGTTTAGATAGAGTTTTAGATTCATTTGTAAAGCTTAGTTTAGTTGATATGCTCAAGTGTACACAAAACACACACGTTTCATGATTTGGTTTTTGGTTTTCATGAATAATAGATCAAAACAAGTTTACCTTATACTTATGTATATTAGATATGGTCTAGATATACATACATGCTTTAACTTGCTAGACAAACTTATTTTGACTATCCTATTCATGTTTTGGAAAAATTTAGTTTGATAAAAATACAAGTTTTGTTTTTGATAAAATTGGCAAGACACAAAAATGAATTGATATGTTGATGTATTGTCTTGAAATTTTTATCACTTGTTTGAGTTTCAATATAAAATGATAAAACAATTTTTATGGTATTTTAAAAGAGATAAAAAGTTTTTATAAAATATTTTTTCCCAAAATTTCTGACCTTGTTTTGTGCTGATAGGCTGGTCGGTCGACCGTGACGGTCGACCGCACCAAGGGCCGGTCGACCGTTGCGGTCGACCGACGTGCACAGACGTGCACGTCTGTTAGGCACAGACACGGTCGACCGGGACGGTCGACCGAGTTGAGAGCTCTGCTCTCGGGTTTTCTCGTCGACCGGGCCGGTCGACCGCAGTTGCCCAACGGTCATAATTCTGACCGTTGGCGGTCGACCGGACCGGTCGACCGGCAGTCTGTCAGACTGCCAACTCAGCCTAACGGCTAGTTTTGTATAGGGGCTATATAAACCCCATCTCTTTGGGGATTTTAGCCAAGATTTCTAAGAGAAAAATTTTCAGTTTTCTGAAGTGTTTAAAAGAGTTTTCAAAAGAGTTTTAAGTGCAAAAACTTCTCATCTTTATTGTTTTAGGGTTTTTGAAAATCAAAGAAAAATAGGTTTTTGGGATTTTTGCTTAGATCTTCAATTCTATCATATTGCAAGTATTTTCCCAAAGATTTTTCTTTGTTGCTTGTTTCCAAAAACACTTGTTTTCACACTTGAGCTATCTTCTATCCTAAACTATTAGGATCTTGTTTTTGTGGAAAAAGATAAGAGAAAAGGAAAGAGAAGTGTTTGAGGTTGTTTGTTGTAACCTCATTGTTGTAAACACCCTTATACTTGTGAATCCCTCTTCGGTAGAGGTGATCGGGTGATTGTGTTTTGGATCCCTCTTCGGTAGAGGTGATTGAGTTTGGTTGTAAACCTCTTCGGTAGAGTGGTTGTTGTTGTTGTTGTTGGTTGTTGGGCCTCGGTGGAGGTTGTTGTTTGAGAGAGGAGTTCGGTACTCCTTGAGTTGTAAGAAATCCTCTTCGGTAGAGGTTCCCTCGGTAGGAGTTGAGATAGTGGAAATCCTACACGGTGGTGTAGGCGGGGATGTAGAGCAAGGTGCTCGAACCTCGAAACAAATCTTGGTGTTTGCGTTTTGATCCATTGTCTCTCTAACTCTCTCTCTTTACATTTGTGCAAAGCATCATTTCATACAAGCATCATACTTTCATAGCATTCATATTATATACATTGCTTGTGTTGCCTTGCATCTTTCATATTGTAATTTATCCTTGATTGCTTGGCTTGATTGTGTGTGAACATATTTCTTATTGCTTGGATTGCTTGTGTGTGTGTGCCTAACTTGTACTCATCCACAAGAGCTTCACATAGCGCCTCAACCCATTTCAAGGGGAATCAAGGGGAGTTAGTCCAGAGCCTCGCAAGGGGAATTCGGCTACACTTGTTGTTTGTATTAGTTTGTGCATAATTTGCATTAGCTTCCGCATTTAGCGCACTTAGTTTGCATTAAGTTTCTTAGATTAGCACTTACACCTATTCACCCCCCTCTAGGTGTTTTTCAATTGGTATCAGAGCTAGTGCTCCTGGATACTTAGGCTTACATCCTAGGAGTGATCCATTTGCTTGCTAATCTCATTTACATTTGTTTGTTTGCACATTCATATATAGTTTACCATGGACTTCATGACCCCTCCTAGCTTTGACCCTTCCAACATTGATGTTTGGAAGTATAGGATGTCCATGTACCTAAAGACCCTAGGTTTGCATGTTTTCCTTGCGGCCACCAAGAGATGTTATCTTGGTGATTGTAATCATATAGGGGCCAATGCACAAGCCCTAGAGGCTATTAGAAGCACATTACCTAAAGATTATCTTATGTGTGTTTCTAATCTTGATTCCGCTTTTGCAGTGTGGAAAAGTTGACAACAATCACCACCTCCAAGCTTCAATTGCCAATCCAGAAGAGGAATCTAGCGGGAGAATCCGAGCCACAACTATGCTACATGGTCCAAGGGAATGACTCCCTTGAGGTACAATCGGAAACTCAACTAGATAGTAATGATTGTGCTAGTTCTTCAAATGATCTTGTTGATCCCCATGCTTTGAATGAAGAACTTTCCATTGTTTGTGAAAAACTAATTGAAAAATATAAGATTTTGAAAAAGAAAAGTCTAGAAATTGAAAAAGAAAATAAGTGTTTGCATTCTAGACTTGATTGTGTTTTGATTCATTAAAATCTCAACTTGATCTTGCACTTAAAGAAAATGAATTTTTAAAATCTAAAAATGATTGTGAAACTCTTTTGAAGAAAAATGAAAATTTGTCTTCAAAAGTTGATTTTGTCTTAAAAGAAAATGTTGCTTTGAAAAATAAAATTATTTCTATTTCAAATGATCTAGATGTTTGTTTAAAGAAAAACATTGTTTTGCAAAATAAGATTGATGCACATGTTTGCCATGCTAGAGTAGTATCACACACTTCACCTATTGCATGCCACACTTCTTCTTCTAAGATTAATGATGATTTGTTTGCTTAAGAAGAAGGTTGATTGTTTGGGCTCCACTATGAGCCATGTGCCTTGAACCACACTCGGTTGGAAACCTTGGTTCGAAAGAAACAAGTTCCATCCTTTATGCATGCACACCCTTCACGGCATACACATGCTCCACACGGACACCCCATCACAGGTATGCTCATGTGTACACTTGTACACATTGTGGACGTAGGGGCCACCTTGCTAAATTTTGTTATGATATTACATACTCCTAATTTAGCAAAGAATTTGTTTGGGTTAGAAATGAGACTAACCCCCATGGACCCAACAAGAAGGTATGGGTACCAAAGACCACCCCTCCTATTATTTTTGATGTAGGTGTGGGCTCTCACATGACGTGAGA
Organism: Agave tequilana; assembly: GCA_038442645.1. NCBI lineage: Eukaryota > Viridiplantae > Streptophyta > Magnoliopsida > Asparagales > Asparagaceae > Agave > Agave tequilana. The sequence continues at coordinate 146,617 of JAVJIF010014240.1, forward strand.
GTGATGACACCTTGGAGTGGATGCGTTCCGGACTTCATGGAAATCAAATTGGATGCATCACTTTCAAGGGAAGATTTGGTGGAGATGACCACCATGTCTTGGAGACAAGGAGAGTTGCTTCTTCGATTTTGGTAACAATCCTTTACTCCCATTTATTATGTTTACATGCTTTCAACTTCAGTGTTTATAGCATGTTTTGATAGTTTATAGCATATTTTTTTTTATGTCTATGGACTAGTATGTTCATTCCATGTTTATTAGATCCTTGACATACATGTATAGTATTTGAGACACATATGCTTATATGAACCCATATTTAGTGTTCTCACTTTTGTTTAAGCTATAATGTACATCATGAATCTAATACATGTGAATTTACATAGTAATCATGTTTTAGTTTTATCATGATGACTTTTATATTTGTTTTGATGCTTCATGTTTTGAATATATGTTTAGATGTTTGTTTTCATTAAGACTAGTTATATACTTGTACATAGAGTGGGCTACAAATAATCTATATATGTTGAGCTTGATTGCTTATTTGAACCCATTAGATGTGCTAGTATAGTCTAGTTTTGATGATTCATACATTTCAAACTTGTATTCCATGTTTGGATTTGTTTTATGATTGTGTGTTTCACTTCATGTATATGTTTGTATGCCAAACTTTAAGATATACATGTATACCCCTTGAGTCATTTGCCTTTCATGCAAATCTATATTTGGACTCAATTGTGTTTAGGGATATGTATGTATACTTCATGTTTGACAATTCATACATATACCTTGAAATGAAATTTGTTGTGATGAAAATTTAGTTTTTTATGTTCATGTATTTATGTTTAACTTCATGTATATGTCTATCTAGTTCAAACTAATCTTATACATATACATCTTTTCGAGCCACGTGCCTTCATGAATATTCATTTAGTGGACTCGTTGAGTTTTGGATATGTATGTATATTTTAGCTTGTATTAGACATACATATGCCTTGAAGATTAAATAAGGAGTTTATATGATTTTTCATGTTTTTGATGGAATTATGTTTTAAGGAATAATTGAGCTTAATGAAATATTTTTCATGATTATGATCTTCACATATATTTGTACACTCATATCTATTGCTCATGTTTTGTTTCTCATGAGTTATGCTTTATTGGTTAGAGTGATGATTATCATGTGAATTTCATTTTGTTTTATTCCTTACTTGAAGGATTTCGTACTAGTTAACAGTTTTCTATTTAACTAGTTGCGGTGTTCTTCATTTTGGTAGTGATTTTCAAACAAAACTACATTTTCAAATCTATCTTTGAAAACCCCTACCATCCATGGGCGGATGGATGGGAGATCATGGTCATATTGCTTTAAAATGAAAATCATTTAAAACTTGAACCTTGATTGGGTGGTAGATTATATGAGATATACACTTGATTATTATGTTGATTCAATTGGTATCATTGAACTCTTTCAATTGTATCAATTTTGACATTTTTGGTATACTCATATATTTGTTTATGTATGTATGCTTCAATTTCAATGGTATCAATTTCTATTGGTATCTAAATTTTCATACATATATGTTTTTTTGTGTTCAAAAAAATCACAAATTTTAGTTTTTGTTTACTCAAGCTCTAGCATGACCCAACACCTTGAGTTTCACTTTTGTTTAAATTGATTACTTTTAAAGTGTTATCAAGACTATGCATGACTTTAGTTTGTATTTCATAAAGGGGGAGAAAATTTGATTTTGTATTTCAATTGGTATTTGTACTCCACTCTTTATGATTAAAAGTTGTTATTTTAAACAGATGATATCAACATCAAATTGGTAAAATGAACAATTCTTACAATTGGTATCAATGTTTCTATGTAAAATCTTTTCAATTGGTAAATATTTACAATTGGTATCATATTTAAGAAATTCAAAATTTGTTTAGTATCGAGATTCATGTTTTAGGAATTCAAGATTTATGTTTAATTACAATTGGTATCTCATATGTTGTTTAAAGAATATATTCAAAGTTTTGATTTGTATTTCCTATATGCAAGGAGAGCTTAACATCTCTCTTACATATAGATTCATGTTGAGTATATTATAAATTGAGGAGCTTGACAACTCTTCTTTATATGATATACGTGTGTAGGGGGAGCTTCACATCTCCTCTTATTCATTATAATATGTGTTATGTGAATTGGGCTTGTCATCCTTTCTTCATGTAATGCATATGTGTAGGGAAGCTAACTTAGCGTCTTCCTCTTCATGAATGTATATAGCATATAACATATATGATCCTTATTTATTGGTATCAAGATGCTTCATTGACATATTTTTTAATTGATATCATGTTTGTAGTCACCCCTTATTGATTTTGTTTTTGTTTTAGACAAAAAGGGGGAGAACATTGTTTGCATTGTTTTGATTGACAAAAAGGGGGAGAAAGATTTTTACCCCTCATTTTATCTATGATTTTGATTGTTTACCCATTTGTTGATGATTGACAAAAGGGGAGAATTATTTGAGAGTTTAACATGCATACATAAAACTCAAATTACTTCTATGCATGATTGGTACATGTTTTTTATATGCATGCTTATGTTTTATATGCATATATTATGTTTTAATCTCAAGAATATTAAGTTTAATTGATATATAGAGTTTGCTTTGTAATTGGTATCTAGAGCTTATTTGTTTTGAATATTCCATTTGATATCTAGAACCATTTATTGTTTATGCATACGCATGTTTCATGTTTAATATTCATTGCATATATTTATTGTTTATCCCTATGCATGAGTTAAGGGAGAGCTTCCTTGAAGCTTAACTTTAATCCATGCATATATAACTCCATGAGTTTTGTCATCATCAAAAAGGGGGAGATTGTTGGCCCAATGGCCTTCCACTCTAGTTTTGATGATGATCAACTCATATAGTTATGTTTACTAATATTCTTGTGTTTTCTAAGTTTCAGATCATTAACAGGATATTAGTTGGTGATTAGCTTCAACAAGATGATTAGAAGCTATTCATGATGATTCCGGTGCCAAAGCTTAAAGATCATACCTTTGCACTTGGAGAATCACGGAGTTTTGGAGCAAGTCTACTTGAAGATGAAGATCGTCAAGAAGACTTAGGTATCCTAGTTTAGATAGAGTTTTAGATCCATTTGTAAAGCTTAGTTTAGTTGATATGCTCAAGTGTACACAAAACACACACGTTTCATGATTTGGTTTTTGGTTTTCATGAATAATAGATCAAAACAAGTTTACCTTATACTTATGTATATTAGATATGGTCTAGATATACATACATGCTTTAACTTGCTAGACAAACTTATTTTGACTATCCTATTCATGTTTTGGAAAAATTAAGTTTGATAAAAATACAAGTTTTGTTTTTGATAAAATTGGCAAGACACAAAAATGAATTGATATGTTGATGTATTGTCTTGAAATTTTTATCACTTGTTTGAGTTTCAATATAAAATGATAAAACAATTTTTATGGTATTTTTAAAGAGAAAAAAAGTTTTTATAAAATATTTTTTTTCCCAAAATTTCTGACCTTGTTTTGTGCTGATAGGCTGGTCGGTCGACCGTGACGGTCGACCGCACCAAGGGCCGGTCGACCGTTGCGGTCGACCGACGTGCACAGACGTGCACGTCTGTTAGGCACAGACACGGTCGACCGGACGGTCGACGAGTTGAAGCTCTGCTCTCGGGTTTCCTCGGTCGACCGGGCCGGTCGACCGCAGTTGCCCAACGGTCATAATTCTGACCGTTGGCGGTCGACCGGACCGTCGATCGGCAGTCTGTCAGACTGCCAACTCAGCCTAACGGCTAGTTTTGTATAGGGGCTATATAAACCCCATCTCTTTGGGGATTTTAGCCAAGATTTCTAAGAGAAAAATTTTCAGTTTTCTGAAGTGTTTAAAAGAGTTTTTCAAAAGAGTTTTAAGTGCAAAAACTTCTCATCTTTATTGTTTTAGGGTTTTTGAAAATCAAAGAAAAATAGGTTTTTGGGATTTTTGCTTAGATCTTCAATTCTATCATATTGCAAGTATTTTCCCAAAGATTTTTCTTTGTTGCTTGTTTCCAAAAACACTTGTTTCCACACTTGAGCTATCTTCTATCCTAAACTATTAGGATCTTGTTTTTGTGGAAAAAGATAAGAGAAAAGGAAAGAGAAGTTTTGAGGTTGTTTGTTGTAAACCTCATGTTGTAAACACCCTTATACTTGTGAATCCCTCTTCGGTAGAGGTGATCGGGTGATTGTGTTTTTGGATCCCTCTTCGGTAGAGGTGATTGAGTTTGGTTGTAAACCTCTTCGGTAGAGGTGGTTGTTGTGTTGTTGTTTGTTGTTGGCCTCGTGGAGGTTGTTGTTTGAGAGAGGAGTTCGGTACTCCTTGAGTTGTAAGAAATCCTCTTCGGTAGAGGTTCCCTCGGTGGGAGTTGAGATAGTGGAAATCCTACACGGTGGTGTAGGCGGGGATGTAGAGCAAGGTGCTCGAACCTCGAAACAAATCTTGGTGTTTGCGTTTTGATCCATTGTCTCTCTAACTCTCTCTCTTTACATTTGTGCAAAGCATCATTTCATACAAGCATCATACTTTCATAGCATTCATATTATATACATTGCTTGTGTTGCCTTGCATCTTTCATATTGTAATTTATCTTGATTGCTTGGCTTGATTGTGTGTGAACATATTTCTTATTGCTTGGATTGCTTGTGTGTGTGTGCCTAACTTGTACTCATCCAACAAGAGCTTCACATAGCGCCTCAACCCATTTCAAGGGGAATCAAGGGGAGTTAGTCCAGAGCCTCGCAAGGGGAATTCGGCTACACTTGTTGTATTGTATTAGTTTGTGCATAATTTGCATTAGCTTCCGCATTTAGCGCACTTAGTTTGCATTAAGTTTTCTTAGATTAGCACTTACACCTATTCACCCCCCCCCTCTAGGTGTTTTTCACTCCTTGTGAGAGTTCTTTGTGGACTTGCTAGTGGTTTAGAAATCCTTCGTGTGTCGAAGGCGGGGATGTAGAGCTGGGTGCTCGAACCTCGAAACATATCTTGTTGTTTGCGCTTGATCCATTGACTCTCTCTATCTCTCTCTCTACTTTGTGCCTTGCAACTATTCATATTGTGCATTCATAATTGCTTGGCTTGGTTGTGTGTGCATCATTTGTTGATTGCACTTGAGTGTATTGCATTAAGTTTTTTTTAAATTCCGCATTGAGTTCATTAGATTAGCATAATCACCTATTCACCCCCCTCTAGGTGATCTTTCACATCTTTCTTGTTGGCCAATAGTACCGGAGCTCCCCATGGTGAAGTACTCGGTCTAATCAATCCCTTGTCAGAATATTCCTATAACTGCATCTTTAGAACTTCTAACTCAATGGTGCCATTCTGTATGGGGCTTTAGATATTGGGACTGTGCCCGGAATGGTATCAATTGAGAACTCAATTGCTCTATCGGGTGGAAGTCCTGAAATCTCTTTAAATACTTCTGGAAACTCATTCCAAACTGGTACTCTCTTTTCCTGGATTTCAACAGTAGTCATCTGTGTTTATCCCTTGGCAGGTTTATATTCTCCTTCAAATTGGAACTCAAGCTGAAGTGGTATTCTGAAAATAACTTTCTTGCTCCGACAATCAATAACCGCATGGTATTTGCTGAGCCAAGTCAAGCCTAAAATTACGTCGTACCCTTTAGTATCTAGTACGAGCATATCCACTGCTAATGTCCTGTTACACAATTCTACCGGACAATCTATACAAATTTTATTAGAGATGACCACCCCATTACCGGTACTAATCTCCCACTGGTGGTCTAATATTCAACTGGTATAGAGTGTAAAGCAGTGAAACTATCTGATATGTAACAATGAGAAGCGCCAGAATCAAAGAGGGCTAAGACAGGTTTAGAGTGCACTATAATCTTACCTGTTACCACTTCTCCAGAAGTTTGGGCCTCTTCGGCTGTCAAGTTGTAGGCCCGTCCTCTTCCACGTCCTGCTGTTGTTCTTCCTCCCCTCTGAGCTGGGCGAAAAACTTGTTGTTGTGGAGGGAGAGGGGCCCTCTTAACCACTGGTCCTGGGTTCCTCTGTCCAATGGTTACTGGGGGTACCGTAGGGTTCGTCATCATCCCAATTCTCTTATGGGGACAGCCTTCTATTGTATGATCACCAGATCCACACGCCAGGCATAATCCATTTGCCCGACGGCACTCCTGATGCGTGTGGCCTGTCCTCTGGCAATAATCACATATAGGAAGTGTTGAGTTATCTGAAGAGGGGTTGATCGAATGGTCTTCTAACCATTGGGACTTTGCAGCCCTGACTGGACCTCCTCTACCTAGTTGCTGAAATGGCCTCTTCATGGCCGTTTCCTCCTCTGATCAAGATTCTTTTTCTCTAGTCCTCGCTCTACCTCTCGAGCTACAGTGAGGACCTGGGAATATGTTTTCAGCTGTTGGGGAATCAAAAGGACTTGAATATCCATTTGTAAGCCCTGCTGAAACCTGCTTGCCCGTTTCTCTTCGTCGGCTATCATATACGGAGAAAAACGACTCAGCCTTAAGAAATCAGCAGCATATTCATTAACAGATCGTTTCCATTGTTGAAGTCGGATGAATTGCTCTTCCATCTCCTTCTGAGCTGTGGAAGGGAAGAATCTATCATAAAAGCTTTTAGAGAACTGGTCCCATGTGATGGGTTTATCCAGTCTCGCTTCTTCAGCTAGCCACCAGTTTCTAGCCACATCCTTTAGTTGGATCTTGGTGACCTCCACCTGATCTTCTCTGGAACCCTTGCTTCCTTCAAGAGATCTGTGGTGTCGATTAGCCATTGCTCGGCATCTAGCGGTTCTCTCCCCCTGTAAATATTGCCGGTGCAACCGCCTGAAGTCTGACACGTTGCCTGGCCTCCGTTCCTGAGGAGCTGCTATCAATCCTTGCCGAAGGAGTTCGGTTTACCTTTGTTGATTCTCCACCATATTTGGATAACCCTTAGAATATCAGCATTTTCCCCTGCGGGCCCGTCCTGTGGCTGCCCAGAGTTGTTACGTCCTGCCCTTTTATCCATATCTATGTTGGTAAAAGATGTCTGGAAAGAGGAGTGAAAGCAAAAGATAGATGGACTTTAGGAATCAAGGGAAGGAATATCAAGAAGGAATGGATAACTTTGTATATTGTAGTTTAAATGTATAACCGAAACTCATGTATCCCAACTGCAAATTACGATCCCATTAATTTGCAATTTGGTTGTACTGTAGGTGTGAGAGCCTGGGTTCTGATACCAACCTGTAACGCCCCAATCCGGCGGGTACGGGGACGCTACTGCGACGTATATACGCAGGTTAGAGATACCCTCATGTATATACGCTAAGCATCAGTACAAACAAGAAAAAGAGTACGAAAAGCACGTGGCAATATACATTCCAACATAAGGATTACAAAGTTATCACAGAGCGTGATATATTGGTACATGTACATTATATCACAGCCAGGTACAAAAGTAAGAATTACAATTTGTACAGCAAAAGATGCTCACGGGCTGAGAGGAAGATCCCCGAGCTAGCAGGAAGGTTCAGGACAGAAGGAGCTAGGACAAGTCAGCCTGCTCCGAGAAATAAGCTTGATCTTCAGTGGAGGGCTCCGCTTCAGTCCAAGCTTCAGACCTGAACATGCAAGTCCAGGGGAGTCAGAAACTCCCTAACAAATAGACAGGTGAATGCCAAGTGTCGTGTAGAGATAGGTATAATGTTGTTGATATGATCAAAACAGTATTTAAGCATCAAGAACTGTGTCAAGAGTACTTGTACAGTAAGTAAGAAATGGAGGCATAAAATGAAAGTGATAAGGCCTGAATAAATCTATGCTGCCATCTTCAATATTTATACTTATTACTCGTTCTACCCATATGTCTAGGTATGTGTAATAGCGTCCCAACACACATACATCCACATATGAGTAAATCGAGGCTGTTATTAGAAACTAACGGGGGTATCAACAACGAACATGTTTACAGTGGGTCTCGTGCATGCCCGGGACCATGGTCTAGGACGTTCCGTTACTGGTGCTCGGAACCAGCCGCAAGGCGTACAGGAGGGTCTTATAGAATGCCCTTATCAAGATGGTACCAGGAAGGAGGGAGCCAGCACTCCCCTCGGTCGCCTGGAGGCCCACAGGTCGACCGGAAGTTTAGTTGCACAACATACCTAGTGCCACTGTAACACGAACATATATTGATAGCCGTAAGTTTCCCCCGACCCGATTCAAGTGGTTTCTTTTATGATTTATTATGTAATATCAATCTACGGGAAAGCAAGTGCATGACAAGATCAGGAGTTCAAGAGTATAAGAGTATTATAATTTCAAGTCACAGGATTCCCGTAAATATGATAATCGCAAGTTAAGTATCATATGTCATAACGAGGCGAGTATCAAGTAGTAGCATGATACATGCAAGTGTGTCAGAAAATAATATAATATTAGTCAGCATGACGTAGCAGGAAATCTGAAGGAAAGCGAGATCACTCGCCTAAAACTTTAAGAAATACACCAGGAAATCCCAAGCTCTGAAATTCAGGTAATCAATGCGTTAAATATTTATGGAGGAGGAGGGAGAATGAAGACGCGAAAATCGCAGACGCGGGAGTCGCGTTGCGTAGATGTCACAACCACAGGGTTCGAGACCCGCGTTCCAGCAAGAACACGAGGAGAACGCAGACGCGAGCATAAACTCCGCGTCGCGTTGACAAAATAACGCAAGGATCGCGTTGAATAAT